>ML787479.1:109704-155608 GCA_009831015.1 Picea engelmannii | reverse complement strand
CGTAACGATGCTTCGAATTCCCTGTTGAAACAATGAGTCCTCACAGCCTTTTATAGCAGTTTCAAGGGCGGTTCTGTAACCTTCTCCAGGTGTGAATAGGGGCGCATTAGGGTTAACTTAGGTCATTTAATCCGCCATTTTTGCAGAGCCGACTCTGATTTGAGGGTCAAATCACCTTGGGGGCCGGTCTGTAGGCAGTCGAGAGGCCGACCTATGCAATTAATGCACTGTATTAGCAGATGCACGACTTTTTGTGTGGACAGTTGCGCGTCGGGCGCCCATGCGCGCAAAACATTTTTTTGTCCCGCGCATGTGCGCGCATCAAGCTGATGTAAAGCATCTTTTAATTTTTGGTTACTTTGTATAGTTTTTTGCCCTTCTGGAGTGCTGTGAGATTAATTCAGTGCCATGAGTGACTTCATTGTTGTTTTGATGATGTGGAGTTCTTGTCTCCATGTGCAGACGAAATTTCAGTGATAACACAAGTGTAGACTCACTTTATGGTATCTCCATTCTTCCATGTGATGATCTAATGTCAGATGACTTGTCCCCTATATATGCAATCCTTAGGGGTCACCATAGAATCCCCTCCACATGTCAACACCAAATTAGGATTTCCTTGTGGGTATGAAGCCCCAACACAAGCCCACAAATCCCATCATCAAACCCATGAATCCCCCACTCAAATCGAAAGGGGTTTTCTCCAAACCAAAAGTGTGATGTGGTGCCCATGACTATTTCCACATGCCCAACACCTAGGGTCATGTGAGAATACATGTCTAGAGCTACAAAATTCAACAGTTGAATCATTTATCTCTCTTTGGTTCAACATGATTCTTTCACGAGGGGGGTGTTTAATTTTGATTAATTTATTTTTGGATATTATTCCAATTTATTGGACGTCTATTGTATCAATGCCAAAGGGCATTCTTTCCAAAATCAAGAAGATAATTTTTCATTTTTTATGGAAATATTCTCGGCATTTTGGTGGAATCCCTCTAGTAAAATGGAGTCGTGTGGCATCCTCTAAAAATATAGGTAGGTGGGGGATTAAAAAAAAAACTTATTCTCACAGTCCCTTGCAGCCAGAAGCCTTTGGAGGCTTACCATAATTTCTCCTTATGGGGCAAGGTAATGAAATGTAAGTATGCATACTATACCAATTGAAGAATGGTATAGGAAGTCGAGGAAGTCTTCCAAAGGGTCCATTGTTTGGAAAGCATTGGTGCCTCCTTCTCTCTTTCTGGGTAGTGGATATTATGGCTAATTATAATTAGGGAAGAGCCCTGGCTAGGCGTTGATGAGGAATTTAGGCTCTTAGATTCCCTTATTCCATCCCTTCATGTGGTCGGTATCTACTCCCTTGAAGATGCCAAATCCCAATCTACTCAAGACATTAGGAGAATGGGATGGAAGTCTGGGGAATTTTTTGGGCCAGAGGGCCCCAAAGTGGATGAGTGGCTCCAATATATTATTAAATTGGTCTCAAATTTTATTAGGAAAAATAAGGAAGACGAAGACTCTTTGTGTTGGTCCAAAAATCCAGAATCACGATATTACACTGCTAAATTGGTGTATTCAACCTTTATGGAATCTCAGTTCAACGAGGAAAAGCAATGGTGGTAGAGAATCCTATGGAAGCTTCATGCACCTTTGTAAAGAAAAATTACTTTGTGGCTTGCTTTGAATAACAAGTTATGCTCCAAGAAGAGGCTCAAACAACATAGTTGAATTCATTTCCTTAAGGAATATTCTTGTGGTAGATTTGGAGAAAGGGGTAAGAAAATTATAGGTGATGGGAGACTCGAAGTTAATCATATACTGGGCCTCTAAGAAAGTATTTGTGGTGAATGTGCACCTTGTCCCTCTACTTCAGGATCTTCAATATTGAATCTAGTCTTTAATTGGCTCTCTTTCAATCATGTTTATAAGGAACTCAATAATAAAGTTGAAGAGCTCTCAAAGGAAGCTTTGTCTCTTCCTACGAGGTCGTTTGGAATTTATGATTTTTCTAATGGTGTTGATTCTAATTCTATGGAATTTCGGTTCTAATTTTCTTTTGGGAAAGTGGATAGTTGTATTAGCAGAATGTGGTTTTTTGTTAAGCAGAAAAAATATTGTAGCGAAAAAATATTTGGTTTAGAATAGTTTCTGACAATGTTGTACATATGTCTTAGATAAAATCTGTAAGGGTGTAACAAATGTTTTTTTTTTTTTTTGGTTATAAAGAGGCCTTTTTGGGTAGAATCTTGAGGGGTTGTAGAGCCCAAGTTAGTATTTCAGGACCACATCATGTATGTTCATCTCTTATCAATATATAGATTTTTTTCTCGGGAAAAAAAACATTTGTTGTATATTTTGCATTGACTCACTTGGGCGAAAGCTACTTTATTAAATAAGAGGTCTTGTGTTCAAGTCTTTCTTTTCATCAAGTTGCTTTTTTAAAATATTCATGCCACCTTAAGTTATCACATAAATTTATTGTAAAGTGCATTTCACTTAAATAATAGAAGTGAATTACTATAGAGTAACTTTAATGTTCTTTTTAAATTAGTTTTTGCATGCAACTTTAATTTATAAAGCAACTTCATTGTAAAAATGATTTTCAATTATTTTATAAAAGTGGATCACTTCATGTAAAAGTGAGCTTATAGGCAAAGTTAGAGAAGGGAAACCTTTTTTACTCAAAAACCTCATTGTGCATCCATCAGCTTGTGATCCAACCTCTACCTACCACGTTGCACTTTGGTTATCTTTTATGCCTTTCTTAAAAATGACAAAACTTTGACATCTGAAGTTTATTTTCAATGTTGTTTTTTTAAACTGCCTATTCTTTTTAGATCTTTCCATCCAAATAATTATTTTTTTCTTTTGGATCCATATTAATTGCATATTTTAATATGGATCATCCAAGTGTTATTTTTCTTATTGGTTCAAACTACTTCTCATGGGAATCTCATATGGAGGATGTACTATGAAGTGAAGGACGATACCAGATTATCTTGGAAAAAGAAACTACCCCCATTGATGCCTCAAAGAAATCCAAATGGGATCATAAAAATGAAATATCCATATCTAGTAAGTCATGGGTTCACTTTCTTGGGGTGACAAGTGAGGGTGGGAGTCTCCTTGATCCCAGAGGAAATATTGTCACTCATTATGCGTGGGGACTAGGGATGGTTTCAAATAATATTATTGAAGCTTATTCTTTACTTAAGGGATTGAGTATAGATAAATACTAGGACATCACAAAAATTGTTGTATTTGGAGACTCTATGATGGTGTTCTGAGTGATCATCAAAATAATTCATTCTGGAAGAAACATCCTCAATGGTATAATCTACCGTATCTTATCTCTTAGCGCAAGCTTCATAGAGTTTAATATACATTGCATAAAAAGAGAACTTAATACTCTCATTGATAATTGGTCCAAAGTGGGTGCTCGGTGTGTTAAAGGATAAATTATAGTTAATGGATTTAGGGGGGTTTACCACATTCCACACTCCCCTTTCATTTTTCGTGCATCTGGACAGGTGGTACAACAGTCGGTTTTGATCTATGTGTTTCCGCTCTTGCACATTCCGGGATTAAAATCATATGTGTGAGAATTCATTTGCATGTGTGGTGATCTAGATTTTTAGGTGGAGTGATGGCTTGAGACATGCATACATTGTTGTTGAGGAGGGATTATCTCAGTGGCATCAGGAGATTCAATCTTCTGTGTGGGACTCCTTGGGTGTTTTTTCAAGGTTGATCATCATGTTGGGTGTTGGAACTTAGGTATGAATCACATCCTTACCCTTTTGATTCACCTATAACATCTTATTAAATCCTGATTCTTTGTTTTGTTCTTGCTAATTTATTCTCCATGTTTTAATTTTTCTCTTTAATTGATTCTTTGCGCCATCTTTTTTGTTTCTTGAGGGGTAATTGCATGTCATTGATTTGGTTTGAAATACATGTCATCAAAGTTACCACTAATAGATCATGTAGTAGGTTGATCAAGTATGTTGTATGCATAGGGAACAACCATGAGCAAAAAATGTAGCATTCAAAAGCAATCAATTTCGGGCTCAGATGGTGGGAACAGATAGGTTAAAATTGTAACGATAGAGATATCTCGAAGTTACAAACTCCTGAAATCCTTTAATGATTAGAGTATTGATCTTGGTTTAATAGTTCTTATATAAGCATAGATTAGTGACTCCACGAGATTATCATTCCAGGATATTTATATGCAGATCAAACCCAGTTCTCCGGAGCTCCGGAGTGTTGAAGTTTCGAAGGCACGTGGCACTCATCAGTCACAATAGGTGGCATTCATTTCATGCCCTTTGATTGTGTCATATGTGTTATTTCCAAGTGACACACATCCCTCTCTTTCATAACACGACACTTTGGTATCGAACTACTTCGGGGGATTTCCATGCTTTACATCTAGAGACTCCCGAAGCCCGAATTGCTGAAGCATAGGGCCCACATCCATGGAGACATGTGGATTCCATATAGCCCTAAAACATGGCTTCCATATGCCCCTGACACGTGGCTTCCATCTGGCCCTGACATGTGGCTTCCATCTGTCCCTGACACTCGACACTCATTTCTGGTCATTTGGGTCCCATCATCCACTCATTTTTGAGTGACACATGTCACTCACCTTATGTGACACATCAATGACCATGACATCATATGACATCAAGCCACCACGTCACTTCACAACATTGTCACTTCATGAGGATATGCATCCTTTGTGCTCCAAAAATTTTGAATGGAAAATTTCCGAAGTGTCTCACCCACATTTATTGCATATTTGAAAGGTTTAAAAGGGGGGGACAAAATGGGAACTAGGAAACTACATGTCCAGATTCCAGAAAATCGCAACACAAATTGATTTCATCCTCAAAAAGATAAGTGGGGGAAAGACACGACCACAATTCTAGTTGTATCTAGTGGCCTCCAACAGCATGTGTGCATGCCCTGATCGATACAGAATTCAATTATGACTCTCTTGGTCATTTCTATTAGATCTCAGTTTGCTCCAGCACATGCATCAGTCCAGTTTCATTGCTAGTAGCGGTTTTCAATTGTTTAGTTCAAGACTTTTTTAGTTTAAAGGAATAATAAGTGGCCTTCTATGTGTGATAAGAACCACTCCTTTTTGTTAATTCAAGTTCAGATTATTCATTAACATACTCCAACAGTGTTTTTTATTAAGTTAAGAAGTTGTTTTACAGCTGAGGTGTAGAGCTAAGCCTCAGTTCCACACTGGTCTAGGGCCTCTGCATTTCTGATAAATATGCATTTTTTGTATGTTTTGAAGAGGATTTTTTAGGGGAAAGGAGATCAATACATCAGCTAGTTGAACACGTTATATTCATAGGATTAAAACTCTCTACCTGGTGAATATACTTTTGATGACAATGTTTTTGTCCAAATCCTCATGTGTCTTTATCTTATCTTGAATGCATTTTTTTATCTGTACGAAGTACATTTCATTTCCTTCAGGTATTGTATAACTTATCTTTACTAGTATGCAACCTGTAAAACAACTAATGTTTTGGTGGATATTCGTTTCTATTGCAACCTGTGGGAGTAATTGTGTTTTTGATACATGTTTAATGTCTTGAAGTGATATTTTAACTATTAACCTTCTTGTAGCAGATTATTCATTGAGTGGTATGTTGTTTCCCTTTGTTTTTACCTCTATTATTTCACTTGTCTGTCATTAGTGTGCCACCGGCCAAGGAGGACCCTCATCCATATCATTTTGCTAGCCCAATCATGCTCTTGTATTGGTAAACTAACCCTCTAATTGACCAACACAATTTAAAAACAACCATTATAAACTTGAGGTGGCCTAGTTTTTCCCTTTAGCAGTTAGGTGCAGAATTTAGGACCAACATTGGGTTTGCATGCTCCGACCGGGATTTTCCAGAGTCTTTTCTCTCTTTATATAGAAAGAGTCGGTTGTTCTTTTCTGGTTCATTGTGGGCTTTAGTTACATGTCTCTTGGCTCTAGTAATAATTGTGATTTTTTTTATTTGAATTCCTTTTGACGTGGGATTTTTATTGTTGTTATTTTGGGTCACGAATTGGGTAATTCAGGGAGTTGGATATATTAAAAAATTTGGTTGCAGGCCATATATATGGACACATTCTGGAGAGACTTCAAAAAAATCCTCTGGCATAATGAGGAAATCACCCAGGTGAATAGTTCATCCCTACATCAAATCTCAATCAAATTTGGGGATTTCAAGCAAGCACTAGCCAATCTGTCCATAACCAAAAATCAGTATTTTGAGAAATTATGGTTTCACCATCAAGGAATTGATGACATAGATGAATCTTGGGAAACGTTGGAAATCATATTTGGTAGACAAGTGTGGGTGGGAGTCTCCTTGATCCCATAGGAAATATTTTCACTCATTATCCGTGGGGGCTAGGCATAGCTTCAAATAATATTTTTGAATATTATTATTTACTTAAGGGATTGAGTATAGCTAAATACCATAACATCTCCAAAATTGTTATATTTGGAGGCTCCATGATGGTGGTCTGAGCGATCATCAAAATAATTCATTTTGGAAGCAACCTCCTCAATGGTATAATCTCCTATATATTATCTCTTAGCGCAATCTTCGTAGATTTTAAGATACACCACATAAAAAAAGAACTTAATCCTCTCATTGATCACTAGGCCAAAGTGGATGCTAGGTTGGTTAAATAAAAAATTATAGTTAATGGATTTATGGGGGTTTACCACATTCCATACTCCCCTTCCATTTTCCATGCATCTGCATAGGTGGTAAAACAATTGGTTTCGATCTATGTGTTTCCCCTCTCACACATTCAGGGATTAAAATTATATGTGCGATCATTTGTTCGCATGTGTGGTGATCTATATTTTTAGGCAGAGCGATAGCTTGAGAGATAGATACATTGTTGATGAGGAGGGTTTATCTCAGTGGCATCAGGAGATTTTATCTTCCGTGTGGGAATCCTTGGGTGTTTTTTCAAGGGTGATCATCATGTTGGGTCTGCATGCTTCAACCAAGATTTTCAACGGTGTTTTATCTCTTTATATAGAAAGAGTTGGTTGTTATTTTCCAGTTCATTGTTGGATTTCATTACATGTCTCTTGGATCTATTAATAATTGTGGTTTATTTTATTTGAATTCCTTTTGATGTGGGATATTTATTGTTTTTATTTTGGTTCACGAATTGGGTAATTCAAGGAGTTGGAGATATTAAAACTTTGGTTGCAGACCATAGATATGGATGCATTCTGGAGAGAATTAAAAAATGTCCTCTGGTGTCATGAGGAAATCACCTAGGAAAATAGTTCAGCCCTGCATCAACTCTCAATCAAATTTAGGGATTTCAAGAAAACACTAGCCAATATTTCCATAACCAAAAATTGATATTTTGAGCTTGCGTTGGCCATCCTATCTCAAAGGATGGATTTCATGGAATTGGACATTCAATAGTTACCCATAATTGTCCTTAGCTTTCGGCCTCTACATCCTTCTTCCAGGGTGGACATATACCTCGAGAGGATGGCATTGATATTTTTTTAGGCAACAACGATCGAGGAACTTCTCCCATGGAAACAAAGGAAGGGAAAAAACAACTTCCCAGAGCTCCAGACATTCATGATTCTTCCTCCTCTAACTAGTTTATGTATTTCAAATTTTTGTGGTGTTGGGGAATTTTTTTATAAAGATGTAATCAACTTTGAAGCTAAAGGTAACAGTCTGAAAAGGACAATATTTTTTGTTGTTTTAGTACTAGAACTATTATCAAGTCAGGAGCCTCTTTTTATAATCCTTTTTTCTATTATTTTCTACAACACAGATCATTTTAATATATATATTATTCAGTTTAAATTTAAAAAAAAAATACGGTTTCACCATCAAGGAATTGATAACATAGATGAAGCTTGGCAAAAGTTGGAAATCATATTTGGTAAACACAATGAGATGTGATTCCACTAGTTGAAAACCAATTGATTTCTATAAATCCTTGTGATTTCTCTTGCATTGAAGATTATCTATCTAAATTCAAAACACTCAGACTTTTACATGAAGAAGGAAAAAATGAAAAGAAGGATGCCCATTGTATATATTCTATTCTTGTTAATCTTGGTAGTGAATATTTTGTTTGTGTATTGTTGGCCCTTGACCAATTTTTGAGGAACAATTGGTCATATTTGAAATTTTTGGACTTCGATAGTCTGTCAAAGATGAAGCACCAGGCGAAGCAGAAATCACAGGATCTTGGCCCACTTTTGGGACCCTTTTTAGGGTTTTGGGTTAATGTAATGGGAAAGGGATGTCGGCCCATGGGTTTACCCATGGTTTTAGGCCTATTTTGTAAAGTATAAATAAGTAGCTAATCAATGTAAGAAAGAGGAAGAATATAAGCTAAGTGCTAGTAAAGGATTTGTGTATATTGCGTGACTGACTTGCAGAGCTGAGTGCAAGTGTTGTAAGTGATGAGTGCATGGATTGTAAGAAGGATTTGTGTTAGATCTACTTAGGGAAGGAGGATCTGGCGAGGTGCATGTAGATCTCCTATCCTATGCAGAGTACAAATGTGAGCTTTGTGTTGTAACTTGATTGACCAAATCTAATAAAGAAGAATAATACTTTGTGGACGTAGCCCCAGGGTGGGGGTGAACCACGGTAACTCTATGTGTTATTCTTGGTGCTTCGACGTAATGTGTTGGTTTATTTCCATGTGTTATGATTTGATATGATTATGCTATGTGTTTTGCTATGATACTCTTAAATAGATCCACTTTTCTTTGTGTTTCTTATATGTATGGGTGTAGATCTGACATATATGAAAGTGTTGGGTGCTAAACCTATTTTGATGTTGCTAAGTGTTAACTTGACCTAGATCCAAGTGAATGCTACGGTGCTCTGTTCCATCTGCAGAGTTCCTTGAGGGTTAAATACCGATGAACGATCTTTGATAAAGTACTTTCTAAGAGTAAGAATCACATATCTGTGTCCCAACTAAGGTGGTAGCCACCTGAGTCTTGCAACCACCCCTACCTCTACCTCCGGTGAGACTTCATATGCTTCGCAGGTGTTGTCGAAAGGGTTGGTAGTTAGGGTTTTGTTGGTGTGTTGTTGAAGAATTGAACCCTGGGTCTACCCCTGTGCCAAAAAATGGCTTCATTGCCAGGACCTGAAACTATGATTGTTGGGAACTGAGGAAGAAGAAACTTTGTGCAAAAGGAAGCTCTATGCATAGATATGTCACCCTAGTGAGCAGCTGTTTACTCGACCTATGAAGCTTTGTGCCAAGAATAAGGTCAGATCTGAAGAAAGGAAGATCATATCTAAAGAAAAGAGGTAATATATATAAGCTCTGTGCTCTAATAAAGGTAAGAATAGTCAAAAGTTCTTAGATCTGAAAGCTTTGTGCTCTGTAGAAGTAAGATAAGTGATTTTTTTTTTTGTTTCTAGAGCATGGATCTAGGTATGTTTGATAGATTCTTTCCTAGATTAAAAACTAGGGAATTAATAAATGCAAGGAAGTTTGATATGAATAAGTATTATAAATATAATAATAGATATGTTATACCTATGTATCAAAAGAATATTTGGACTAACAAGTGGATGCAGGATCCTAGAAAGAAATTTTTGTAGGCTTGCCAGTATGATCCTAGTGCATAGTACAAGAAGAGTTGAGGAACATTGAAGGGAAAGAGAGGATTAACTCTTTGTTAAAGTTGCAGAAGACCAGGACATCTTGCTAAAGAATGCCCTGGGAGAAAACCTAGTTGTCTCTGTTGCAAAGCTTTGGACCACGACGTATTGGATTGCCCTAGAATGATCGCTAAGTTGGAAAGGATGAATCTGAATTAATAAGACCAAAAGGTAGATCATAAAAGGTAGAAACCCAACAAGAATCAAATAAAATATTAATACGGATAAAATAAACCCTGAAGGAATATAAAGATGTCTGATTACTAGAGATCTTCAAAGAAAAGGAGCAAGTCAAAGCAAGAATAGTGAACTTCAACATTGAATGTATTCTTGATGAAGAAACACAAGTGAACATTATGCCAAAAAGAATTTGGGAAGCTATAGGAAAGCCTGCCTTGATCCCTTCCCTAGGAGGAACAAGTTTATTCAGAGGAAAGCTAGTAAACCTATGTGGAAGGCTCGCCTGAATACCTATGACTGCCCATGGAACTTCGATAGAGGAAGACTTTGAAATTATTAAATTTATTGAAGACAGTGCCCTATTTACCATGCTCATAGGAAAACCTTGGATTGATAGAGAACAAGCCAGAGAAAAAGAGGAAGAAGAAGTTTTGGAACATAAGAAGCAAGAGTTAAAAGAATTTATGACTAGAAGGGTCACACACTTGATTGAAGAACAAAAGAGTCGGTCGCAGATATTTAATACTAGAAACCCTGATGTTGAGGCTAAGAGAACACTAGAGGATCCATATAATATTGAGTTACCTATTTTCGATACAGAAGAGGTATTACCCAGAAACCCTAGGATAGAATTTCAATAGCGCGAAGCAACTAAGACCATAGAAGGTAAGCATGAGAATGGTAAAAGAATTACTGAGATGAAGCTCACTGGGAAGAAGGATAGAAATTTAAGAAAGAAAAGGGCTAATACTGTAAGTTTACAAGAGGTTCTAGAGGATACTTCACAGAAAGAAAAATTGTAGAATTGGAGCTTCGACGAGATATCAGAACAATGACATAGAGTACTTCTCCATGACGAAGCAATATAGCCATTGGGGCCGATATATCCATTCAGATTCTTCTCTGAACGGGCAAGAAATAAATAAAGGTTCGACATCCAATCGTTGAAAAATGTCATAACGGGTCGAACATGAGTTAATGAAGGATCATACCTATTGTAAGAAAACCGTTGCTAAGTTTCCCTACTTAGACCATCGCGCCATGCACCGAGAATACTTTTTTCTAAGTGAGAATTTGAGCACGAAACCTGAGATTAATTCACCTTTATATCATTGCATTATTCCCATTTTATTCACTGTAGTCCCTGAATTCCTTTCGCACCTAAGCTAGCTGACCTAAGCTTATATGTCGGACGAGCTCAACGCTGCTGAGAAAGAATTTGAAGAAGTTTTAATTGACTTAATGATTGAGAGAGTCATGTTGGAATGAGGAATGTCTACAGGTGTACAAGCATCGTCCTCAAGAGAATTTATAGCTTCCCCCTCCACTGCTCGAGCAAGACCATCCCGACCGCCTTAGGAAAGATGATCTAAGCTCATAACGACTTCGCCACTGTGAAGATGATCCCAAGTATCTTGCCTAGATATATCCCACCACTAAGCGGCACAGTGAATCAAGACACTGTACCCTGAGACTTTGACTATTCTTTGGTCATTCTGTACCTCCCGAAAGGGGTGCACTCAGTTTGTGTTGACCAGGATAAGCTTGTAGCACTGAAATTTAGTGATTTTAATCTTGGATATTGTAAATTTTACAATATGATAGCCCTGCATAAGTACTTAACTATCACAAAAGGGAGGAACCCGAAGATTGTCCCTCAACAATGGACCCATAACCTCACACAATCAACCCTCCTCAATGTAATGAATATTCCTCATTTCGGGAGGCATCAGGAAGTGAATGCATGCATCAGATTTTTGATGTCCTTCTACCATGGAGTATACTTATGGTTGGATCACCGCATCATGGTGGATCCGATTATGATCAATTGGATCATGGGGCTAAGCATGTAGTGCCCTAACCCATAGGAGTTTTACCCTAGAAAGACCGTAGATCGTGCTCTCTCCCAACGAATAAAAGACACATATGGCGATGTAGAGAAGGGCATGTGAGGTTACAAGGTAGCCTCCATCGAGAATGAAACAATGTGCCTCGGTTTCCAGATGATTGTAGGGAAGTTAGTCTACAAGAACAGACCCACACAGGTGACTGGATTTGTAGTTGACCTCATAGGGAAGTTCACGGAGGGACTACAAATGAACTGGGCAAAGTACCTTGTAAATCATCTCAAGATTGACTGCAGAGAAGCACAAGACCAAGGGTATGAGTTCCACTTTAGTTGGTTTCTCATACTCATTTCTTTCATGGCCTGGGAGCTACCAGAAGGTGCCACTTTTTCAGAGATCGAGCCCTTCAAACCATTGGTCATGAAGTTTTGTACGTTGTGGTACTCCAACAACATGAACAAGTAGTGGCAGTCCAATGCCATCTTCCACACTTATTATGACCAATTAAAGAATGAAATCCAGTCTACACCACACCTTACACCAAACACACTTCATAGGTTTATACCTTTGATCAAATTTAGTGTGGACTGCCACTTCACCTATATCACAGCACATGCAGATGAGCACAAACAACAAATCTAGTTGTACTACAAGTTGACAAAAGAAGACTTGGAACAAATTACCAAGGAATGGTCAGTGTACCTCCTTGTTCCAGCAGACCTTGCAGAAATATTCGACGTGGAAAGCCCCGAAGCTATACCGGATACACCTGGACCGAGAAAGAATAAGAAGGATGATGAAGTGCAAGATATCCATAGTACATCCATGAAGACTACTTCAATCTCACTTGCGTAGGGAGGTGATGGTAAAGAACTAGGTGGCACAGAGGTTGAGAAAAACAAAGGCGAGGTTACTTCACCTAGAGAGGAGGAGGAGCCCTCTAAGAAAAGGAAGGTCAACCCACCAAATCCCTCATCTCGGAAGAAAACTAAGGCCACACAGACTACATTTAAGACTACCCTCACACATGACGACTTCGACTTCTTGATCGCTGCACTGAATGCTACCTCACTAGAGATCGTAGAAAGGAAAGAAGTGAAGTAGGAGGAGATATTCAACCGACTCAAGGGGGAACTTCAAGAAGTTCAATAGGCACTCCAGTCCAACCAAGGTGTTTCTACTGCACCCTTGATGACGTGAACAGTAGGAACAAGCGATGAGCCCACTCAATTACACCAGATCACCAAGAAAGTCAAATCTTGCCTTCGACAAGCTCAAGAAGACATAGCACAAGCCACCCAGTCTTTGGCACAAGTATAAAGCTCACTTATAGTAAAACAGAGGAAGGCAGAATAGGAACATATTGGCTTATAAGAAAAGTGGGAGGAGGAGAAAGCACCGTTACAGCAGAGCAAGGACCAATTGCTAGCAAAGCAACTTGACATGCAGGAATGAGTTCAAAAAGCACTTTGCTCTGTGATGGTCATTGAAGTGAAGATTGAAGAACATGTCCCACATCAGGTGACACAACTTGAAGAAGTAATCCAACAACTTCAGTAGCACATCGCAGATCTGGAGCTTCATACTGTGCCCGAGACTCCCCAAGAAATTAGAGATCTAAGGGAGGCAACTGCCCATAGCGCAGTTGACAGGTTAAAAACCTTGGATTTGGAATGTAAGAGTTGAGTGCTATAAGCGCCCAGACTTATGAGAACCTCACAGAGAACCCAGAATTGCGGCCATTAGAGGCGCATCTCCAGGAATCAAAGAAGCATGCATATACGATATAGGCGCAGCTGAAGGCCTTGACCCCAGTCGAAAGAATGAAGTGATTTCCAGAACAATTCACCACCCAATAACAGGTACACATGTTGCAAATTAAAGTGATGGAAGTCTCTCAATGACTTCAATGTTAGAAAAACAGGACCGTAGAGAAATAAAATAAAACAAATGCGGAAACAAAACACAGAAGATACACAATACAAGAGAGACACAGGTTTACGTGGTTCACCCAGTGTGGGCTACATCCACCAAAGAAATTTCCAAGTCATTCCTTTATTATTATCTAGCAAATGAAGGGATACAACCTACAACAAAACCCACTGTAACTTCCTCTTCTTTCTCTCACAGTCTCCTCTCTCAGAATACAATACTCGCCATAATGCATAGTTGCAATACATTCCCTGATAATAAAGGGTTTCCTTCTAGGGAAAAAAACCCTAACATAATTTCTATCATTAGATATGTGACCTTATGGGTCCATATTTACAATGAAATTACAATATACATTTACAAGGCAATTTTTTCTTCGGAGGCTTTGCCCCTGGACCCCGCAGAGGGAGTACCCCCCCTCTGCACTCCCCTACGTGGAAGAGTTTACATACTTATGGGGTATAAACATGGCTGAAAGCAAGGACCTCTAAATTAGGAACATAATCAGGCTCCACAACCAACAATATCCCACTTGGAGACTGATCTCAACAACTCCACCATTGTTGTATATGCTGGACTCTGAACCTTCTTGGACCTAGAAAATTTCTCATCTTCATCTTCATTCTTGAAGACCAACTGAAACTGAGTAGGAACTCAGTTTCTCTCTGGTTACTCCCTTTGTTAATATGTCTGCAGGATTCTGGCTAGTGTGTATCTTTTCCAACTTCAAATTTCCATCTTCCAAGGTGGATTGTATGAAGTTGTACCTCAACTGTATATGCTTAGTATTTGTGGAAGGCTGAGTTCTTTGCAAGATGAATTGCACTCTCACTGTCATAGTACAACCTTCTATTCTCCTTCTTCTTTCCCAATTCCTCCATAAACCTTTGTAACCAAATCATCTCTTTACTAGCCTCTGTAGCAGCAACATACTCTGCCTCTATTGTTGAAAGTGCAAGAACCTTTTGCAGTTTCGAAATCCAACTTACTGTTGTTCCACCTATAGTAAAAAAATACCCTGTGGTGCTCCTGCTACTGTCTTTATCACCTTCCATATCTGAATCAACATATCCCTATAGAAAAGTGTCTGAACCTCCAAAACATAATGCATGAGTATCAATACCTCTCAAATACCTGAGAATCCATTTTACTACCTCCCAATGTTCTTTACCTAGATTGTTCATATAGCTGCTCACAACTCCCATTGCATGTGCAATATCTGGTCTTGTGAAAACCATTGCATACATCAAGCTACCAAATGCTGATGAATAAGGGACCCTGGTGTTGACGGGCGAAATTGACCATCCGTCAACTGGGAGAGTGGAACTGGTCCTGGGTTGTCTAATAACCCAAGCCGTTTGGGATGAACCACCCTGACGGGTTTAGCGGCTCCGTTAGCCAATCTAAGTCCTAAGAAAACAAAAAGAAAAACTATTCTAAACTAACTAATATAACTAAAACTAACTTATTAAAACAAACTAATAAACTAATCTAACTAAAAATACTATTAAAACAAACTAAACTAATCTAACTATTCTAATCTACTATCTAATACTATGCTAACTCTAAGAAATTAAATATCTAACTACTAACTGAAATAAATCTTATTCACAAAATGTACAATATTAACAATTTACAGATTTGAATGAAAACCTGAAAAACTTATTTGTATTTTTCCCTAAGATAGAGAGAGATATTGTTTTTTTATTTTTATGGTTTTATGAAAAAGAAATAAACTGGAAACTATCTAAACTATCTAAACTAATATACTAATTCTAACTACAAATATAACTACACATAAATCTAACTAAACTACTTAAACTAAATAAATTAACTATCAAATGAATAACAAACTAACCTGAAGAAACGCCCCAGGTTTGTCCTATATGAAATGATTGTCTCAGCTGATCGGAGGGAGGAAACCCGCACTGAATTATCCACTAGCTTCTTGTAAATGGAAAGTTGTTGTTCTCTTCAATATAATTACAGGACAAACAAGACATAAAAATTTACAACAATCTTATGATTTATAAATCTTCACAGTTAGATAAACCTGTATGCAAAGATCTATACGAAACGATTCAATTAACGAAGAAGAGAAATCTGTGATTCATTAACTGAAACAAAGTAATTACTGTACTTTGAAAAATAATGAAAGAGATCAGATTATGGATAGCACATTAATCAAATCATATCATCCTGCAATAGATTATGATAGCTAAAGTAGTCTATAACCAATTGCAAACTGATATGCAAAAACTTGAAACAAAAGATTGATATTATGAAAGCGAAAGATGTAGCAATAACATCAACTCTCATCTCAGTTTGTATTAGAAATCCATAGCCTGGTTCTCCCACACGTGAGGATKCTCCTTATTACAAAAAATAATAAGTATTTAAAGACCTTCCACAGGGTAAAACATCCCTGTGGAAGTTATCAATCTGTTTACAGAAATTCTGGGATAACATCCCAAGTCTGACTAAACTAGGAACCTAAAATAAAACTGAATCACATAAATATCTCCTAGACTGTCCAACATGCCCAATGCAATTCGGATGTACCTGAAAAGGGTAAAAAATGGACAAGTTAGGAAGATATTTTGTTAATGAAAATGATAAAAATCTAATTTTATAGACTAGCTACAGAATCTTGTGATTCTGTAGCTGGTCTAAATCAGAGACAGAATCAACATTAAAATCAATTAAAATCTTTAAAAATACATTCAAATTATCAAAATATATTTGATTTCTCAAAGCCTTATTCAAATCGACACTTGTACGCAAATTGAACAAACTAAATCAAATGATGACAGAGATAGATACACTCTGTTTTGACCAATTCGGGTAAACAGGATTGTATTGAATAACCGACAACAGTGAAATCGATTCATGGAAAAATTGAAATCAATACAAAAATTGCTTCATCTACCCACATATCACTTCGAATCCAAACCGAATTAATAGGGTCGTATTTCTCAAATTAATTGCACTATATTAAACACAACAAACGATCCATATTATTAACGAATCGAATCAAAACTGGTATGTAAATGAAATCACAATGGATTCGATCGATTGATAACAGGGTCCGTGGGATTCATTTAATCGCTCGTTATCACCAATTGGGGGCGAACACAATCAATTTACAGTCCACGAAATCATTACTTGAATTCATTTCAAAACAAACTATTAACCGAATTTTTCCATACGAATTCGACAAAGATAACATAAGTCGATTTGGGTTAACAAACTCATTTTGAAAATTGAAATCAATAGAGCATCATCAAGTCTATTTTCGATGTGAATTCAACTCATAAAAATAATTCAATCCAAACAAGAGTGAATCGAATAGTTTAAGTTTGACATAGTCGTTGTGAATCAACATAGTTCGATTATTTCGGCGAAGATATCATTTGCACAGGCTAAATGAGAATATCGTTTTCATACAAAACAGAGTCATTCTTTCCAAATCGGGGTCGAACAAAGTTGTGTTCCTGATTAAGAAGATTACATCACATAAAATATTAAAAGATCATAACAATCAAAGTCATGAAATAATTCCAAAATCACACCATAGAATCAGTGCCGATATAATCCAAATCCAAACGAAAATGTTGACAAAACAGAGTCATTTTCCCAATTTGATAAACTGCATCGTAATTACTAAGCCGATTCAATCTTATGAAATCGTTTCGACAATCAAATCACAATAACTAAATCAGAGCTGTTGATATCCAACCAAAAGGAAATCAAATCAAATCAAAACATAGTCGTGCTCTAATTTTAGCATAAAAAACCTCCTGTTTAGATCCGATATAAACAAAATCCAATAAAAAACAAACACTACTAATTTCGTTAACTCAGACCAACAAGAAAACGAATCAAACCCAATGAAAACCAAACAATTGCTAAACTGGGCATGACCAAATTGTGTAACCAAATCATAACCTCATTTAATTTTAGAAAAACGAAAGCAATGTACAGGATTCACAAAACTATGACAGAGTCATTTTGAATGATGAACAGAGCTATTTGAAAACCAAACTCAAATCATTATATTAATCCTAGCAATCCACAAAACAAAAATGATATCGAAATTCATACCTGGATGACGAGCAGATAACTTGATCATGACATTTTGGAATTGACGATGGCTGTAGCCGATTCGACATTTCTAAAAACGATGGAACCAATGGTTTTCTACTTCCTATCATTTGCTTGAAGCTTGTCCCTTTGGCTGGTCAACATTGTAACTTGGTTTTCCAATGCTTTGATTTTCGATTGAAGTAAGGGAATGTCTGTATAGTATCGTTCCAACTACATATCACATTGGTTGCATGACAACTACCCAACAGTCGATGGTTTGGGAGGATCACCGAGGGTTTCATTAGGTAATTTGATCCCTGGGTAACTGTGATTGTTCCTTAGGCATGGGGGAAAATTAGAAACGAAATCATAGGGTGGCTTGGAGCACAAACCTTGAGAGTAAGGGTATTCAGTAGCTAGGAAGTGTTCGATGTCAGAGTCCGAGTCTTCACTGAGGACTATGGGCTTCTGCTCGGCATTAGGTTTAGGTTTATTTCTAGCCAGTCTCGAGATAAGCCAAGCATTCTTTTTACCTTTTCCATCAACAATAGGGTTTCCCTTGACCTTTTTTCTCACAGGCTTTTTTATAGCCTCAGCCTTCTCAGTTATAACATCGGGTAAGTCAATATCAGAGTCGACCGAGGGTTTAGGAGAGGGCAGTAGGACATGGAAGGGCATGGGTGGCTCGACCTTGGTTTCACTAACCACATGCTTGTCGACTTGGATGGGCTCTGTATCAACAAAACCATTCCGAGAGATAAAAGCTTGCCAACTATCACCGTGGAGATTTAAGTGATGAACAACGATGAGTCTGATTAGGCCATGGTGGAACAAGATACTATCGAACTTTTCTCTTTTAAACCTTTTTTCCATTTTATAAAGACTTCGCTGGAAATAAAAAGGTATATTCAATGGATAACCCATAAAATTCATTAACAAACGAAGGTGGTAGAGAAAAACCAGTTCATACTGACCCTCACAGGTCACGAATTGTTTAACCACCATCAAAAGGTCATGCCATCTTGGTTTAAGCATGGAAATCGACATACCTTTGTCATAGGATGTGACCTTTTGTGAGACGAACAATAGTGTCCAAGGCACCTCCTCAACTTTAAAATTTTTAAACCATCACTGGCCCGTGGCTGCTAACCCGGTGGCAGAGATAATGAACTGTTCACTTAGCTCAAGTTGAATGTCACCCACTTTGGCTCTACAACCATCAAAATTCAGGGCGAACTGTTGTGCAACAAACAGGTTAAAACCCTCAAACCGTTGTACAAAGGTGAGCCAACCATTATCTTGTAAATCCTTGCGGGCATTATCAAAGAGTAACAAAGATTGACTGTCGTTTGGCTCAATTCGCACCATCGGTGCCATGGAGCCAAGCACACGGTGCACGATCCGAACGAGCCAAGGTTTGAATCATAGCATACGCAGTAACAGAGTATTCACAGGCTTACCCGATGCTAGCAGAGGTGAAGCAAGGATAGGGATAAGCATTAATGACATCGTGCGAAGGTGGTGGAGCTATTTCTGCCATGCAGAACAGTCATTACCAATGGTACAACCGTCGGCGCTTATAGCTGTTCAACCCACTATTGTATAGTTTAACAATTATGTCAATTGCCCGATTAATGAAATCAATGGAAAGTATTAATCACTCACGCAAGCAATGGTTACCATAGTTTTAAAACCAAACACATGAATCGAACCGAATACCAAGTTTTTAACCATGCAACATGCGGTGTATAGAATGATTCACACCAAGGGTTTAAACCATAATGCCAATTCTTTTTCACATAATCGATATGCCAACAGTTTTGATAACACGAACTAGGTGTCATATTAAATGATAATATATCAAGGGTTTAAGCATAACACCTATGTGCTTTTATGAGGCCAATGTGCAAAGTGAAATGATCAAATAACATGTGAAACCAATTGCCAATGCATCACAAACCAATCACTCATGAAACAAAACTACATAATCAATCAAAGAATGTCAAATGAGTTCAGACCAAAAGGGTTTTTCCAACTGCATAATGATAAATAAAATGTAAACGCAATGGGCATATCGTCATGAATGATAATGAAAATTCCATAATGATTTTAATGCGACTTCGAAAGACCAAGTTTTGACGCTTACAGTCGTGAAAACAGAAACGAAAATAAGTGGGCGAACAACGCAAAAATAAAATTGTCGTTTATTTGAGAATTGCGACGAAAAATTAAGGTTTGCAAAACATTGGTGTAGGCAGCTTATAAGACAGTAGAAAAATTTTAATTGGCTGCCAACACCTGGACATGTATTTTATCTCCTCCTATGTCTTGGGACACATTTCCTTAATTAATTTGAAATGGCTGGTCAAAGGTGTACTAACTGGTTTTGCATTCTACATTCTAAACCTCTCCACCACCTTCTCTGTGTACTCACCCTGAGACAATGTCAATTTGTGATTTTTTTGGTCTCTTGTTATTCTCATGCCAAGGATTTTCTTTGCAGCACCCAAATCCTTCATCGCAAATGAATTGACTAATTTATTCTTGAGCATATTTATATCTTGCATATTAGACCCTGCAACAAACATGTCATCTACATACAATAGAAAGATAATATAGCTTCCATTTTCTAGCCTTTTAAAATAAACACATTGATCAGAATGACATCTACTATAACCCTGTTCTGTCATAAACATGTCAAACTTCAAATACCACTACCTTGGAGCTTTCTTTAGGCCATACAAGCTCTTATTCAACCTACATACCAAATTCTCCTTTCCTTTGACCTCATACCCCTGTGGCTATTGCATATAAATCTCTTCCTCCAAATCCCCATGGAGAAAAGTTGTTTTTACATCTAACTGTTCAAGATGAAAATATTCTATTGCCACAAGACTTAAAATAGTCCTAATTGAAGTCCTTTTAACAACAGGAGAAAATATTTCATCAAAATCTATACCTTTATTTTGTGAAAACCCCTTTACAATAAGTCTAGCCTTGTACCGCTTTTCTCTTCCATCTTCTTCCTTCAACTTGTAAACCCATTTATTCTGCAATGCTCTTTTTCCCACAGGAAACTGAACCAAGTCCCAAGTCTGGTTATTTTCCAAGGAATCCATTTCCTCTTTCATGCCTTGTTCCCACTTCTTTTTGGTGTCTACCTGCATTGCCTCTTCATAACATTCTGGTTCACCAGAATCAGTCAACAATAATTAATACAGTGAAGGAGAGTATCATTCAGGGGGTATACTTAACCTGGTAGATCTTCTAACAACACTTTCAGGTGTTTGAGGTACCTGTTGCTCCTGTTGTTGTACATTTTGATTTTCAAGTTACTTTGGAATTTCTTTTTCAGTGATCTCATCAAACACTATGTATTCTTGTTTTTCTTCTTCCTGTTTCTTTCCCTGCAACTGATCTTTGTACTTGACCTTCTCATTGAATATGACATCTCTACTCCTAATGATTTTGTTATTTTCATAATCCCATAATCGATAACCAAAATCATTAACGCTATATCCAATAAAGGTACACTTCTTGGATTTAGACTCAAGCTTTGTTCTATTTTCTTTATCAATGTGGACAAATGCTTCACAACCAAAAGTTTTCAAAAAAGAATAGTTTACCTTTTTTCCTGTCCATTCCTCCTCTAGAATTCTACCATCCAAAGAGCTTGAAGGTCCTCTATTTATTAAGTAAACAACAATATCTACAGCATCTACCTAGAACTGTAAGGGAAAACTGGCATGCAATCTCATACTCCTTGCATGCTCCATGATTGTCCTGTTCATCCTTTCTGACGCACCATTTTCTTGTGGTGTTATTGGAACTGTCTTCTCTCTACGAATCCCATGGTATGAACAATAATCATCAAACTCCTTGCTGCACTATTCACCTCCATTATCTGATATGAGACACTTCAAACGTTTTCCTGTCTCATTCTCAACTAAAGCTTTCCATTTCTTAAAAGTATAAAAAACATCATATTTTTTTTGAATGCAATAAACCCAAGTTTTTCTAGTTGCATCATCAATATAAGTAACATAATAACGAGAGCCACCAAGAGATGATACCTGAGTTGGTCCCCATACATCTACATGCACAATCTCTAACCTTTCATTCTTCTTTTCTTTTTCGACTCTGAGAAATCTGACTCTCTTTTGTTTTCCATAAACACAATGCTCATAGAAGTCCAAATCAATTTGTTTAAGATCTAGCAACAAATTTCTTTTGTGAAGTATTTTCATACCCTTCTCACTCATGTTTCCTAGCCTATGATGCCACAGTGCTGTATCCACTCCTGTAGAAGCTAAAGAGATAGAAGAGTCAGTATTACCGGTACATAAATACAACGTACCTACCTTCTCTCCTTTTGCTATCACTAATGATCCTTTGATGACCTTCCACATCTTATCTATAAATATGGATGCACAACCTTCACTTGCCAACTACCCTGTTGAAATTAGATTTTTCCTTAAATCTAGAACATGTCTTACCTCTTTCAACAACCATTGGTTTCCATTGCGTTTCTTTATTTTTACCTTTCCCATTCCAACAACTTTTCATGGTGCATCATCACCCAAATGAACCTATCCAAAATCACCTTGAACATAATCTAGAAAATGTTTCCTATGGGATGTGGCATGAAATGAAGCCCCTGAATATACTACCCAAGACTCAGAAATATTATCTACAGAAAGAATCAAAGAATCTTGTAACACATCACCTGTTACATTTGCTTCTTGATTTCTCTCATGTTGTCCATCTCTTTGTTTCTTTGGAGCTCTTCAATCTTTCTTCAGATGTCCTTTCCTCCCACAATTCCAGCACTCTATCTTTCCAAGTCTGGATTTGGATATTCCCTTCCTAGAATTCTCGCGGTTCCCTGATCCCTTTCCTCTATCCTTTTGTCTTCCCCCATTCTCCATGTCCAACAGATTACCTGATGTCTAACCCATGCTTTTCTGTCGCATTTCTTCACTAAGGATAACACCACAACATCATTAAATTTTAAAGTATTTGAACCAGAGACATATTTACTGACAACCATGACCAAGCCATTCCATATTTATGGCAATGAGCATAAGATTAGAAGATCCCTAACCTCATCATCAAATTCCACTTTTACATAACTTAGCTGATTAGTAATTGTATTAAATTCATTTAAATGATTTGCAACAGACCCACCTTCTGACATCTTCATATTAAATAATATCTTCATTAGAAATACCTTATTAGAAACCGAGGGTTTTTCATACAGTTTAGCCAATGCTTCCATCAGATCCTTCACTATCTTTTCTTTCGAAATATTGAAATCCACCGATGCTACCAAGATCAGTCATATCATTCCTAGAGAATTTCTATCAAGAATATCCCATTCTTCATCCTTCATGGCCATCGACTTATTTTCTACTCTGCCCAATGGTAGGAATAGATCCTTCTGATATAAATAATCTTCCATCAGCATCTTCCATAACTGGTAGTTTTGGCCTTTAAATTTCTCGACCCTAAACTTTCCATCTTCTGACATTTCTCCCACTCGAACCAGGAACACTCTTTTCCTATGAGTTACCTTTCGCTCTGATACCAGTTGTTAGAAAAACAGGACCGTGAAGCAATAAAATAAAACAAATGCGGAAACAAAACACAGAAGATACACAATACAAGAGAGACACAGATTTATGTGGTTCACCTAGTGTGGGCTACGTCCACCAGAGAAATTGTCGAGTCCTTCATTTATTATTATCCAACAAATGAAGGGATACAACCTACAACAAAACCCGTTGTAACTTCCTCTTATTTCTCTCACAGTTTCCTCTCTCAGAATACAATACTCGCCATAATGCATAGCCGCAATATATTTCCCTCATAACAGAGGGTTTCCTTCTAGGGAAAAAAACCCTAACATGATTTCTACCATTAGATCTGTGACCTTATAATGAATGGTTCAGATTTACAATGAAATTACAATATAAATTTACAAGGCAATTTTTCCTTCAGGGGATGCTGCCCTCGAACCCTCGTCGGGGGAAATCTTGCCCCCAAACCCCCCAGCTGGGGGGATAGGCCCCTCGGACCCCGCAGAGGGGGTACCCCCCCTCTGCACTCCCCCGCGTGAAAGAGTGTACATACTTCTAGGGTGTAAAGTCTTCATGAGGTATAAACACAGTTGAAATCAAGGACCTGTGAATCATGAACATAATCAGGCTCCACAACCAACATTCAACCCCTCCAAGAGAAATCATGCCAACTTTTCACTAAAGTTGAGATCCAGGCAGTCAAGATTGAACAGGTTGTCATCACTGCAGAACATCGTATGGAAGGACAAGTAAACGATGCAGTGATCCAAGAGTTCATTGAGCACAAGGTTGTCTCACTGCAGCAGGTTGAAGTAGCTCAGGCCAAGATCGAGACATTCGAAGCGGAGTTGATTAGACCAGAGTGACTTGAGACGAGTCACAGGTGAGTGTTGGGGGCTTGTTGGCCCTTGCCCAAGTTTTGAGGAACACTTGGTCATATTTGACCATTTTTGGACTTTGACAGTCTGTCAAAGATGGAGTGCCAGGCGAAGCAGAGATCACGGGATCTCGACCCACTTTTGGGACCCTTTTTAGGGTTTTGGGTTAATGTAATGGGAAAGAGATGTCAACCCATGGTTTAACCATGTTTTTATGCCTATTTTGTAAAGATAAATAAGTATCTAAGCAATGTAAGAAAGAGGAAGAAGATAAGCTAAGTGCTATTAAAGGATTTGTGTATATTGTGTGACCAACTTGCAGAGTTGAGTGCAAGTGTTGTAAGTACTGAGTGCATGGATTGTAAGAAGGATATGTGCTAGATATACTCAGGGAAGGAGGATCTAGCTAGGTGCGCACAGATCTCCCATCCTATGTGGAGTACAAGTGTGAGCTTTATTAGAGTTACCAAAGATAATAAAGAAGAAGAAGAATTTGTGGACGTAGCCCTAGGGTGGGGGTGAACCACGGTAACTCTGTGTGTTGTGCTTGGTGCTTCGACCTAATGTGTTGGTTTCTTTCCATGTGTTATTCTTTGATATGATTATGCTATGTACTTTTCTATGATACTATTAGATAGATCCACTTTGCTTTGTGCTTCTTATATGTACGAGTGTAGATTTGACATATATGAAAGTGTTGGGTGCTAAACCTATTTTGTTCTTGCTAAGTGCTAACTTAACCTAGATCCAAGTGAATGTTGCGGTGCTCTGTGCCATCTACGGAGTGCCTTGAGGGTTAAATATTGATGAACGATATTTTCTAAAGTACTTGCTAAGAGTAAGAATCACAGATCTGTGTCCCAGCTAAGGTTGCAGACACCTGAGTCTTGCAACCACCCCTGCCTCTACCTTAGGTGAGACTTCATCTGCTTCACAGGTGTTTCTAAAAGGGTCGATAGTTAGGGTTTTTTTGGTGCACTGTTGAAGCATTGAACCCTTGGTCTGCCCTTGTGCCAACATGTATCTACCTTTCATTCCACCAAAGAAGTTAGGGGATGCTTATACACCGCCCTCTTTTGAATCTTTTTGTGATTCTTTGATTAGAGGGCAAGGTAAGCTCGTGCATATTGGAGTGATTAACATTGTAGGTATATATAACAAAGCCTCAGTGGCATAACATAAGGAAAAATCCAATAATTTTAAGAAGCAACATCCTCGCAACAATAAGAAAAATAAGGGTCCCAAACCCACTTAGCCAACTTCTACTCCCAATGGTGAAAAAGGACAAAAATCAAAAAATAAGAAGACTAAGAGACATTGCAATATTTGTGAGAAACATGGTAATCTCGAGTTTAATTTTTTAAAGAATATGGAGGCCTTAGAAGAAACAATGAATAAGCACAACATCAATCTTGATTCTTCTTCTTCTAACTCTTATTCTCATGGACTTGCACTTTCTGGTTTTTCTTCTTCATTCAATGCAACATCTACTTCTTCTTCTAATGAGTGGCTTATTGATTATGGGTCATATTATCATATAGCTAAGGATAAAGCCACTTTTTATTCTCTTAATGAATATAACATGAAACAAATATGTATTGGTGATGATAGATCTCTTAGTGTTATAGATTTTGGAACAACTCAACCATATGATGATCATTTTAATGATACATTATTCTTTCAAAGTCTCCCTACAATATTCTATCAATGTATCAAATCACTCATTCAAGTGAAGGTAAAACAATAGAGTTTTCACCTCACTAAGTTGTAATCAAGGATTTAAAATATCGTAAACATGTCCTAGCATATGGAATTGTTGATGGTATTACTAGGTTGTACAAATTTGACAACTTTGGATCATCAACTTTTAATTTAGTTTTTATTGCTCGTAGTGATGACTAGATCAAACTTTGGCATGAGCAATTTAGTCATCTAAACTATTACTAGTGCAACATCTATGTAATTAAACCAAATGACTAGTATTCCTATTGTTTCTTATAAAGATGGTGTTTGTGATGGTTGTATTCTTGATAAATGTGCTTCTTCGAATGCCTCACCTCCCTTATAGCTTGTTCATAGTGATTAGTTTATTCCACTTCCTTTTCCTTCTTTCTTTGGGTTCAAGCAATTCTTAACTTTAATTGATGACTTCTCGAGGTTCACTTGGATTTATTTCTTAAAACTTAGTGAGAATTTTTTAACATGTTTGTGGCCTACAAGGCCCTTGTAGAAAAACAATCTAGACATATACTACAAAGGTTAAGAATAGATAATGGAGGTTAATATGTTAACAACAAATTTACAATGTATTTCACTTCCTGAGGCATTTAGATCCAACATAGTGTTCCATATGCACCACAATAAAATGGTGCTGCTAAGAGAAATAATCATACATTAAAGGAAATGGAAAATTGTATGATCCAATCTAAGGAAGTAAGTCTTCATTTTTGGACAAAAGCCATTGATTGTGTCAATTACATAATCAATTGCACCCCCACAAAGATTTAAAAAATATAACACTGGAAGAAGCATGGAGTAAAATTAAACCAAATGTAAGCTACTTCAGTGTGTTTAGTAGTGAAGCATTGTCTCACATTCCTGATGAAAAAAGGAAATCTTTACAACCTAAAAGTAAGAAGTGTATTTTTGTTGGATATCATGAATATGTGAAAATTATATACTTCTTCAACCTAATTCCAATAAAATTATTATTGGGAGAGATGTTAAGTTTGATGAAAATCCCTCATCCCGTGAGTATAATTCAACCATTGTTTCATATTTAGCCTACGATCCATCTTCAACGTTTGTGTCATCTTCTCTTCCAAACTTCTTAATTGTGATCCTATTCTAGTTTATTTTTCAGATGATGACAACAAGGATGAAAATCCACCTCCACCTGATCACCTTCCTCCAATTATGTCCATTGAACATGAACCTGCACCAAAACCATCACTTCCCAGATGGGTCTGTAGAACATAAGAAGCAGTTGGTGATCCTATAGATCAACATCGTAGACGTTCATAGTTCTAGTGGTTGTCCCCTCTTTTGGCTTAAGTTTTAGAGACTCGTGATTCAAAAACAATTGTAGAAGATTCTAGTGATCCAAATTAGGGAACAATAATGAATGGAGAATATCATTCCTTAATGAAAAACAATTCTTGGAATCTTGTACCTCTTTCGAAAGGATGAAAACTTGTCAAATGTAAATGGGTGTATAGAACTAAGTATGCATTAGATGGAAGTGTTGAAAGACAGAAGGCTTGGTTAGTTTCAAAATTATTTTATCAAGTTGAATGGATTGACTATAATGAAACATTTCCCCCCCACTACAAGGAGAAAACATTCTTGCGAATGTTTTTACAGAATCTCCCAGAAAAATCTGTACCTTATATATTTATACTAGAGGTTTTTAGTGGAATCAGGTAGCCATAGGTTTTTTTTATCAGTGCACCTATAAGGTCAATACGCACCGATGCATACATGAACAATAAATAACCAATGTGTCAATGTTCAAAAGCACCTCCATACTTTATAATAAAAAATACACACCAAATAAATCCCACCGGTGTCATTGAACATTACCATATGATGTGCCCCACTGTCATCAGGTCCACTGCTGTAGGGTAAATAAAAAAAAATTACCAAACCAATTTTCATTGTTACAGTTCATATTTTTCTTCCAAAATCTCAAGAAAGCACTGATGCTCACCATCCTTCCTAATACGCCATGTTTTTGATGCTCTACATCGACTTGGATAGCTCCATTGGTAAATTCCACACATTTCAAAATTTTGGAAATTGCCACAAATTTCCATTTCCTCTCAACGGTGAAACCATGCTTCCTCGAGACATAAGAGGTCAGGTAAATTGTTTTTAACTTCCTATTTTCACTTTCATCAAATCAAAATTTGAATTTAGCTTGCAATTTGGCATTTTTTTCAATTTTTTTTCCAATTCCGGGTAGTGCGCCTGAATGCCTTGACTCACCCTAAAGTGGTGCATTCTGTGTTAAATTCATAGTGAGCACCACCATCAGTTCATATCTTATATAAGAACACATAGGTACCATTCAATAAATAACACCATGATAAACTATAAAAACAAAGAGCGAGTCCTTGAGAATTCCCCACACCTAGTGCATAATTGGATTTGGTCCACACCGAGACATTTCACTTGATTAAACACAACGCTAATTTAATGATTTATAAAATTTATCCTATCGGTGCAACCATTTTAACCAACTACATCGGTGTGTACATGAAACATAAAGCACTAGTGCATCAATGTTCAAAACCACTTCCATGCTTTATAATAAAAATTACATGCACTAAACAAATTACACCAATGTCATTGAACATTATGCACTAGTGTGCCTCAATGTCGTCACATGCACCATGGTAGGGTAAATAAAAAAAAAAGTTACCAAATTTATTTTCATTGTTACAGTGCATCTTGTGCTTTCAAACTTGTAATTTTTAAACCTGTGAAGTAAAGCAATGCATATAGATTCTTAAGAAAAACATAATTTAATCAATGGCTCATTCACATAGTACACAAAGATTTATACCAGAAACCCTCAACCGAGAAAACCTTTCTTATATTTATTATATCTAATTTCACCATTCACTATACAATATATACAATGTTTTTAGGTATTCCGTAGATACCAAAACCCTAATCCCTAAAACCAAGATTATTTTTAGTAAACCGCTAAAAATAGCAAAAACCGCCCCAAAAAAAACATTTGGGGCGCTACCCTGAACGCTACGCATAACAAGGGGGAGGAATACCTAGCCCCCCTGGGACTCCACTAGGAAAGTTCCTGGTGCACATGGCACATACAGAGCACTAGTACGAGGGATCATCATATGCAGTTGTCATATCTGACGCACCCACACACACACACATGCAAAGAATATAACACATACCCAACATTCTCCCACCTTTTGTTTTCTTTGCATCCAGGGGTCCAAGGGATTATATAGTCAACAATCCAAAGCAACAATTCCCATTATTACTCTACACCAGGATAAATTTTATGTGCTCACAGACTTTGTCAATGAATCTGCAACATTCTTCAAAGTGTCAATCTTTTCCAGCAACACCTTTTCCTCAACCATGTCTCTCACAAAGTGATATTGAACATCAATATGTTTTGTCTTCAAATGCGAACCTGGGTTCTTTGCTAGGAATATTTCACTCTGACTGTCAAAATCAAATCTCACTGCTTGTTGTACCAACCCAATACCTGAACACAATCTTTGTAACCATACTGCTTCCTTGCTTGCATGAGTGGCTGCCATGTATTCAACTTCTGTAGTTGGGAGTAGCACTACAACTTGTATTTTGCTCATCCAACTGATTGCTCCTCCAAATAGGTTAAACACTACCCACTTGTATATCTTATATGATCCATAGCTCCAGCCCAGTCTGCATTAACAAAGAAATGTTTGTCCACCACTCTATTCAATCCCGGTCTTCCTTGGTAGCACAATCCATAACTTGTGGTGCCACGAAGATACCTGAAGACCCTCTTTACTGTTGTCCAATGCTCCTTCCCTGGTTTTGACATATACCTACTCAAAAATCCCACTGCATGTGCAATGTCTGGTCTAGTACAGACCATTGCATACATCAAACTACCAACTTCACTGGCATATGGTGGGACATGTCCTCTTCTTCTTCATGTGTCTTGGGACAATGATCTACAGATAAATTTACACCTATAGGAATAAGAAACTTGACCATTTTACTTTCATGCATATTAAACCTCTGCAATATAGTCTCAACATATTTTCTCTGATTCAACAATAGCTTCATGTTTGAATGATCTCTTTTAATCTCCATTCCCAGAATGAAGTTAGCAACACCGAGATCCTTCATGTCAAATTTGGAGGATAGCTGTGATTTCACCTCCTTGATAACATCCATGTTATTTCCTACCAAAAACATGTCATCAACATACAAAACTACATAAATGAAGTGATTACCAACCTACTTGGAATATACACAGTGATCAACCCTGCTTCTTACAAATCCCAATCCAAGGATGTATGTGTCAAAATTTTGGTACCACATCCTAGGTGATTGCTTCAGACCATATAGTGACTTCTTTAGCTTACATACCAACTCTTTCTTTCCCTTCACTGCAAAGCCTTCTGGCTACTTCATGTATATTTCTTCTTCTAGATCCCCATGTAGGAATGTTGTCTTCACATCCATCTATTCCACTTCAAGATCAAAAGAAGAAACAATAGATAAAATAAATCTGATATAAGTTATCTTAGCAACAGGAGAAAAAATCTCACCAAAGTCAATTCCCCTTACCTGGGAATAACCTTTTGCTACTAACCGAGCTTTGTATTTCTCCACTTTACCTTGTGCATTAAACTTCTTCTTGAACAACCATTTTCTACCAACCAATTTTCTTCCAGCTGGCAACTCAACTATATCCCATGCCTCATTCTTATCCAAGGCATCCATTTCTTTAACCATGGCCTTATTCCAGAGTTTACTATCCTCTAAATTCATTACTTCCCTGATAGTTCTGGGATCATCATGAGTAATAGATAAATCAAAATTGGAACAAAAATTAGGTGGACTATACCTTTCTGGTTTCCTTCTATCTCTCATTGGTCTCCTCAATACTGGGGTATGAGGTTCTTCTTCTTCTTCTTCTTCTTCTTCTTCTGCTTCCCCTTCTTCAGATGATTCATATTTTGCATCATCCAACTCAAGCTCTATTTTCTCAGGTTCGTCTTGCATTGGTAGGAATTCCTATTTGGACATATCTTTTACCTCTCTGAAAACAACATCTCGATTGTAAACATTTTTCTTGGTTTCTGGGTTCCAAAGATTATAACCTTTCACACCATCTTTATAACCAGTAAAGATACACTTTTCAGCCTTTTTATCCAGCTTACTTCTATTTTCCTTTGGAACATGTACATAAGCATCACAACCAAACACTCTAAGATGTTGAAGAGAGGGTTTCTTTCCAAACCATACCTCATGTGGAGTTTTATCATCCAACGTTGATGAAGGTGATTGATTGACCAGGTAACATGATGTACCCACTTCCTCTGCCCAAAATTCTTGTCCTAACCTGGCACCACTGAGCATGCTCCTTGGTTTTTCCATCAGTGTCATGTTCATCCTTTCTACAACTCCATTCTGTTGAGGAGTGTATGGAGTAGTCTTCTTCCTTGATATACCACACTTCTTACATAATTTTTCGAATTCATTTCCGCAGAATTCTCCACCATTATCTGTTCTCAATACCTTTATTTTATTCTCTGTCTGATTTTCTACCAGAACCTTAAACTCTTTAAATTTATCAAATACCTCAGATTTCTTTCTAAGAAAATAAATCCATGTGTTCCTTGAAAAATCATCTATGAATGAAACATAATAAACAGATTTACCTAGGGATGGAACAGGAACAGGTCCAAACATATCATTGTGTATCAACTCTAAGATCCCCTTTGCTATTATAGCACCAGATGGGAATCTTACTTGATTATGTTTACCATATATGAAATGTTCACAGAATTCAAAATTTATAGTGCAATTAGACATACCTCCAACCATGCCTTTACCGTGTAGTGTTCGAAGGCCCTTTTCTCCAATATGCCCCAGTCTTTGATGCCACAGCATGGTCTTCTTTTCAGGGACGATATTGGTCTTGTATTATTTATTTGTCTACTCAAGGAAAACAAAACTGTTACACCCATTAGTATAAGTGCTTCCCAACAACTTGTATAGAGTTCAACACCGAACTCCCCTCATCAACACCATTTCTTCTCGTACCATCTTGCAAGTGTTCTTTCCAAATATAGTATCCACTCCTACATCATCCATCTTGCTTATAGATATTAGGCTACTGGCTAGTTTTGGAATGTGCAGAACCCCAGGCAGAGTTCTAATCCTTCCATCTTTTAGTAGCAACTTAACCCTTCTACGTCCCAAGATTTTTGTTGTCGAGTCATCTCCTAGGAATACATCACCACCATCGTATTTTTTATATTTAGAGAACCACTCCCTGTGAGGAGTCATATGGTATGAAGCACCTGAGTCGATCAACCATACATCACGGTCTACATGTGTACTTGTAGATTCCAAGTAAACATCACCTCCTTCTTCAGTGGAGGTTTTCGCCTCTATGGAAGAGGTACTATCATATCCCTTTGGTTTTTCAACCTTCTTAGACTTGCAATCTTTCTTATAATTCCCTATTTTACCACACTTCCAACATTTCCTCAAAGATTTTCCTGGAGACTTAGATCTACCTGTAGATTTAGATCTCCACCCATGATTTACAAATAAAGAATCTATGTTGTGACCATCCATGATTTTTCGCCTCATCTCTTCAAATAACAAGGATGAAACTACATCCCCATAATTCAATGTAGATTGAGTGGTACTACCAATTGCTACAACCAGATTATCCCAAGAGTCTGGAAAAGAACATAACAAAGTAATACACTTATCTTCTTCTGCAATCATAATATTAACAAAGACAAGTTGACTTACCAGAGTATTAAAGGCATTTAGGTGTTCTGTCAAAGAATCTCCATCTTCCATCCTAAGATGATACAACTTCTTTTGAAGAAACAACTTGTTTACCAGGGACTTTGATTGATACAAATTCCCCAACTTATCCCATAGTTCCTTGGCTATAGATTCTCCTGAGACATTCAACAAAACTGAATCTACCAGGCAAAGTCGAATAGTACTCCTTGCTCTTCTGTCCAACTTCTCCCAATCTTCCTTCGACATACCGGTAGCTGGTGTACTAGTAGTTTGTGTACTAGTAGGTTGTGTACCAGTAGTCTGTGTGCTAGTAGACCGTGTACCAGTAGGTTGTGTACCAGGATCCACAGTGATCCATTGTTCTTTGTCTACAAGAAGGTTCTCCATATTGAGCTTCCATAGCTCAAAGTTTTTACCGTTGAAATTATCTATATTGATTCTAGATGGGCTCGCCATTCCTCTTTCTATACTCGAATCTCCACTACAATCACTCCCACTAAACCCAGGTTTATCACAGACCCAAGATAAACTTGATCTATCAAGACCGAGCCAAACCCTCAACAACAAAGGTGTCCCTCTGAAGCCAAAAATGAGCTTTGATACCACATGTAAGTTTTAAACCTGTGAAGTAAAGAAATGCATATAGATTCTTAAGAAAAACACAATTTAATCAATGGCTCATTCACATAGTACATAGAGATTTATACTAGAAACCCTCAACCGGGAAAACCTTTCTTATATTCATTATATCGAATTACACCATTAATTATACAATATATACAATGTTTTTAGGTATTTCATAGATACCAAAACCCTAATCCCTAAAATCGAGATTATTTTTAGTAAACCGCTAAAAATAGAAAAATCCGCTAAAAATAGCAAAAAACACCCAAAAAAGTTGTCTCGAACTGGGCGCAGTTGTTGAACCTGATGCGCCCACACACATGCAAATAATATAACACATACCCAACAAAAACCCCATATTAACATATCCCACATTCGTGAGGAAAAACAAAAAAGGGTTTAGAATGAAAACATAAAATCACATTGTTTGAATGTGAATGAAGAGTCATGGAACCATGCAAAATGTGTTAACTTTTGGAATAGAAAACTATGGACCCGAAACAAGATAAATCTTGACCGCACATCTCTAGAGACCAAGGATTAAGATCAAATATTAGGATTTGATACATGGTGATCCATCTCAGCCATGTCAGGGCCATGACAACAACCTCATCAACACCACATGTCTAGTTTTAATACACCCGACCACTAATAACCTTTTTAAGGGATGGGGTATAACTTTTTAATCTTTCGAAATCATCTCAAATCTCCTCTAGTTCATCGTCTTTTTCTCAACAAGATATTTCCAACGACAGTAAGTTCACTCAGAACTGAGCTTTTGAACGAGGGTTATGACCTTTCTAATTTCTAGGATTTACAAAGGCCACATCTCTCTTACTGCCACATGGCATCCTCATGACCTCATATTTCCCATGACAACTGATGTGGCGACACCCTGGTCTTGATGTGGCACTAGCCTAGCCTTCCATAGTGGAACTTCGATCTATACAGGTCTGCAACCATCGTAACTCATGCCTTCTCCCAGCAAACTCTTCTCTTACCTCCGATGAATATGGTGTCAAGGAGTATTCCCTTTCTCTCGATGGAAAATATTGATGCATGCAAGATCTCTTGGTCTATGATTAGGATCCATTCGATGCCTAAGGTTCACCAATCCTATTGGATCCCACTCAACTCGTCAACCCATTGAAGATTAACATGTTCCATCACACTAATGTTCTTAGTCAACATCAATTCACCATGTCACCGTAGGGTGCTTAGGCTAGCTCGACTAGAGGATGACATTTGTCCCTCTCCTATAGTCCAATTAAAATACTTAATTAATATTTCATAGAATACCATTCTTTGGTAATTAATTACTTAAACCTCATTAAGGATAATTATTCTCCACAAACTAATTATCCAGTAATGAATTTTTGCTTAGCCTAATAATCATGGCCCGGTAATTACTGAGGTTTTACTTTCTCTTTCCCCCCTTTAGAAGTAGTTTAGCACTAATTCAATTAATTAATCACATGATAATTATGAGTAATTATATTATAACACAATGAGATTAATTTCTCCATAATATAATTCAGTTGATTAAATTTAATTAAAGTATATAATTCAATCCCTCCCTAACATGCAACTCCATACCTAATTTTCACGTAATTTCACACACACATATATATATTTACTGGGGAAAATGATTAACTATATTCAACTTGATATTTATTATTACAAATTTGTTCTTTTATTAATTATATTATAATATAATTATATTTAATTATATTATAATATGATAAAATATATCAAAGGATCACTTAGGATTATTAATATTTATTAATACCTAAGCCTCTGGACTTCGGCAAAATTCCTCATCAAGACTTTATGAACATACCCAAGTCTCCCGAATGTCGGAGTTCCAGAGAGGGTCCCACGTATATTATGTCTTTATGCAAATACAAGTAATTATACTATCATGAAATATAATTAATTTTTTTTAATAATATTGTAACCTTGGAATGTGGGGAGGTAGGTTCGGGCCTTAGGCCCTTTTAGCTTGTTCCTTCTATTATCCCAAACATCCATAGTCCCGAACTCCCAGAGCTCTAGAGTCCCGAACTCCCGAAGGATCCATACTTACACGTGGTTTCACATTAAATATTAAATTAAAAAGGGAAAAAGGGTTGGTACATTACCACGTACCAATATCATAATAAACTCATTTAAAATATTTTATATTACACATTTTTGGAAATTGCTCCCAGGTTTATAAGGTCCCAAATATTATATTTAATATTTGAAATGAGAGAGAGAGAGAGAGAGAGGGGGATCTCCGAGTCAATCTCTTTGGATATCCAACACATTATTTATACTCAATCCTCCCGGAGCCCTGGAGTTCCAAAGCCCCGAAGTGGCCCCACTTATACACATTTCCATATTATTTAATATTTAAAAGGAGTTGACTTCATTCATGTATAACTATTTTAATAAATATTAGTATAATATAATATATTATATTATACCTCTCGAAAATATCACCCAGATTTAAACAATCTCTAATATTATATTTAATATTGGAAAGAAGGAGAATATATTTGGGTCCACACCTTCGGCTCTTCCACACAATTATTCATTCTCAAATAACCCAGAGCCTTGGAGTTCCGGAGTTACGGAGGGGACCCACTAGTATTACATTATAATTTAAGTAAACTAAATTAATTTGGGATTATAATATAATTTATATTGTAATAAAGGTATATTATGACAAATTACGTTGATTTATCACATTAAAATACAATAATGTAATTAATTATAATTGTTATGTAAGCAACCTTAAACAAGGAAAAGTAGGGTTTGACCTTCGACGACTTTGTCTCATGGATTCTGTCACCCAAACATCTTGGAGCCCCGGAGTTCCGAAGACCATGAGATGTTTAATCCATTTAGTCACGGGTTATTCCCTGGTGTACTTTGGCATTTGGAATCGTATTAACTTATATTTTATTTTGGTCTCAGGCCTTTCATGCTCAAGGAACTTTAGCCTCCATTTTCATAATAATATATAATAATAATGATAATAATAATATGTGTATAGACATATATATACATATATTTCCATATCCATGCACAGTTTTATTTCCTGAAGAATTTAAATGAAATTATTTTCTCTTACAAGACAATAAGAAAAGGAAGAATATAAATTGTCATTCTTTATAAAGGGTTTTAATAAAAGTTTGTATTCCAAGGAAATTTCTCCATTCTGGAAATTAAAAATATAATTATAATCTCTCTCTTCTGGGGTAAATGAGTAAAATTTATTTCCTTATTAATGTGCTTTACTACTCTTACTAAATTTAAGGAAATTGGTCCTAAGACAAAGATTTACCTCCATAGTAAATTTTGGTATTTCTACCAGGATTTACTGCCCACCAAACTTTAAGGGGATTCTTCCCAAATTTAGGATATTTAACACAAATTTAACATAAATGTTTATTTATGCCCCAAATAGAATTTTGAGAACTTTTACATTTTAATTCAATTAGGAAAATTTCATGTTTATTTCTTAATTATTTTGCCTCAATAATCATTTATAAGGAATTTTAATGTTTTTCCATATTTGAGATTATTTCCTAAAGTCCACACAAATATGATATCCTCTAAGCTTTCTAGCATAAGATTTGAGGACATACTAAAACAGAACACTATTATGCAGAAAAATCACTCTCTCTTCTTTCATATGTTTTATAGATATTTTTAATTGTTTAGTCATCATTTCCCAAGCATGCATTAAACTGTACAATGCAGGCAACCACAACATCCACTCCCAAAAATATTATTTTAACACACAAATAGTCAAGAGATAAGGAATTAAATAAAATGAGTTTCAGCTAATACATTCTCTTTATTTTACTTAAATTTTTCAAGTCACTTTTGTCAGAAATTAAACTTACACGGTTCTAAAACATAGTATAATTTTTTCTCTAATCTAAACACGACAGAGATTTAACCAAATATACTTATCTAGAAACCAAATAGTGATGCAACTGTTGAAAGGGGTTCCATTTTCCTCCCAACCATAGGCATAACAAATCCTGGACGAAGTTACTGTTGGCCACCCCCTAGCTAGATCATGATGCTCTGAGAGAGACTCTTCCTTTTGTATAACAACAACTAGGGATGGAGGCCAGTATCCTCCTCCCATGGGAACTTGGCAGATCATTTTTCTCTCCACCAAGAAAGGGGGTCTGCAATGAATGCTTCCTCAATCTCTCATCTTTTTTGCAACCCCGTTTATCATCTTGGAATGAAAATGTTTCTCAGCAAATTCTTGTACACATAACATATTTTTTTCTCAATTCTCTCCATAACCAGAGAGTTTCACATGCCCTCTCACTTTAGAAATGGTCACCATAACCATTCCTTCTGCCTCTTCCCTTCTTACCACGAACTTCCTACATTTTATTTCCTTCCTTAACAAGATTTTTTGGGTCCAAATCCCAATTTCATGGGTCAGGTCAGGGATTTTCCATAAGGGTACTCTACCCATTTCCTCATTGACTCTTGAGGAAGACTTCCCAACTACCAACTTTACTAGTAATTTAGTTTTCTGGGTTAGAGGATTGTTTTGGGTTTGAATAATTTAAATCCAGCAGAGTATTGATCTGGTAGGGGTCATCTCAACCATTATCAGTTCCCCTCACCACCTCTCTCATACATCATAATCTGCCTTTGCAAACCCCTTCAATAGTTATGCAACAATTTCCATTTTATTTAGTAACAAAAATATAAACATTACCTTTTATAACAAAAAGTTTCATCAATTCCAACATCCACACATATTCAGTCTTCCCATAGTCTTTTAGCAGGTTATAGTTATATTTACATGCTGGGGGAAACAAGGGTATTACAATCCCCCTTAAAGGAAAATTGCGCTCGATGTTCTACCTATCGATGTGCTCTGTATGTACAGTAGTAAACAAAAATAGGTATGCCTGCTTCATGGCATCCTCCATTTCCCATGTAGCTTCATCTGGACCAAAGTGTTTCCACTGCACCTTGACCTGTGCAATGGTTTTGTTCCTAAGTGGAATTTATTTCCTATGTATTATGCATTGTGTCTCTCATAGGAATTCTCCCTCTGGTTCCACCTGAATCACAAACCAATCAATTATACGATTAGAATCATGTACATATTTCTTCAGTAACGAAACATGAAAAACATTATGTGCCTTCATTGTGGGAGGAAGTGCTAGTCTATATGCTATAGGTCCCACTATGTCCAAAATTTGAAAGGGTCCACAATACCGAGGTGACAACTTGGCACAGGTTCCCATTCTCAAGGAAATTTTCCTGGGCCTAACTCAGAGATACACATGATCCCCTGCTTTGAACTCTCTAGGAGTCCTTTTTCTATCTACATAGATTTTCTGTCTAACCTGAGCTATTTTCAAATTTCATTTTATTTGAACTACTTGTTGTTCCATTTATTTTATCATATCTGGCCCAAGTGTAATTATGTCTACTGGGTTATTCCATTTGATCGGAATATTGCATTGTCTACCATAGAGAGCCTCAAAAGGGCTCATCTTCAATGACTCTTGATAGCCATTGTTATAAGAAAACACTACCAGTGGTAGGTAGTCTTCCCACTTCTTGTACTGATGCATCACATGCATCCTTAACATGTCCTCTAACACTTAATTTACCCTCTCTTTCTTCCCATTATATTGAGGGTGGTAGGCTGTACTAAATACAAATTTAGTTTCAAAACCAACAAACCAATATCTTCAAAAATTTGAAGTAAATTGTGTATCTCTGTCTGATATGATTTCCTTAGGCATGTCGTGCAGTCTAAATATTTATTTCATGAAAATACTGGAAATATCTATTGCCTTGCAAATGGACTTGACGAGAATAAAGTGAGAAACCTTTCTTAGTTTTCCACAACTACCATAATGTCATAATTATGCTTGGTTGATTTAGGAAATCCTATGATGAAATCCATAAAGATGGTTTCCCATTTCCACTCGGGAATTGGTAGGGGTTGCAAAAACCCTTCTAGATTTCATTTCTCTGCCTTAGCATGTTGACATTCTATACATTTAGCTAAGTAATCAGCTATGTCATTTTTATTCCTGGCCAACAAAACAATTTCTTAGTGGTTTTGATAATTTTCTGATAACCCGAATGACCAGTATATGGTCTTTTATGTAGTTCATCCATTATGAAACTCTTCAAGTCATCACAATTGGGAATATACAACCTACCTTTGTAAGTTAGTAGGCCATCATTCAAAAATTTATATCCCTCATATTTCATCCTTGTGGGCTCTTGCTCTAGGTATGATTTCACAGTTTTGAAAAATGCATCTAGTTCTTGTGCATTTTTTACGCTCTCCTTGATGTTTGGTTCATAGGTGCTTACAATTTCCAAGTGAATCACTTTCATACTTCTACTAAGGGAATCAACCACCCTATTTTATTTTCCTTTAATATGTTTGATTTCAAAATCAAACTCACTTAGGAGAGCCATCTACCTAACTTGTCTAGCATTGAGTTTTGCTTGATGAAACAAATATTTCAACCCACTATGGTCTGTCATAAGTACAAATATTCTACCTAGGAGGTAATGCCTCCACATTTTGAAAGCATGTACAATGGTGTCCAATTCCAAATCGTGGGTCACATAATTGATTTCATTCTCATTCAATTTTTTGGATTCGTAGAAAATCACATTCCCTTCTTGCATAAGGAATCCTTCAAGCCCTTCCTTTCAGGCATCCATACACAAAAAGAAGTCCTTGTTTGGGTATGTGTTGACGGGCGAAATTGACCGCTCGTCAACTGGAGGAGTGGATCCAGTCTGGGGTTGTCTAAATAACCAAAGCCGTTTGGATTAATCCACTCCGACGGGTTTAGCAGCTCCGTTGGCAGATCTAAGTCCTACGAAAGTGAAAAGACAAAAAACTAAAGAAACTATCTTAATGAAAAAAAAAAAACAGTTGCTGAAAACTATATACAGTCTTAAATATATTTATAGTTTTACTAACTAACAGAATAATAGTTCTACTTATTAAATATACAGTGTATCGATATATTTATATTTATATTATATGTACAATATTCACAAAATGCAAATTTTGATCGAAATCTGCGAAATCATATATGAATTGACTTATTACAGCGAAGCTAGTGTTTTTGATTTTTTATAACTTTTATAAACAGGAAATGAAATGGAAGCTATCTAGCTGAGAAATAAAAATAACAATCTATACAGTGTATCTAAACCATAGAAAATTCTTATATTGATTTAAACTAATAGAATACTACTAGCAAACTAACCTGTAATCGCATATCCTATGTGTCCTGTGTGTAGCATCTACGTTTGTTGTTTGATGAGGCCAACCTACACCAGATTTCTCTGATGCTTATCATAAATGCGAAGCAGTAACACTTTGGATGCTAATGAAAAAACAAGTAAGATATGTACCAACAACAATTTATAATTTGACAAATGATCATATTAAGATAAATCTGACTATGAAAATTTGCATATAACTGCTCATTGAATAAAGAAGATCAACCTTCCAATCATCACATGTGAACAGATTAATTTTTGTATATAAAATGAGAGACATAAAACATGGACACTATATAAATCTCATCACATCAACCTATAACAAATCATGATATCTAAAGTAGTCAAAATTTGATTACAAATTGAATTGAGCAAAACTTGAATAAAAACATGATATATTGAAGCTAAAGCTGTGCAAATATCCACTTTCATTCAAGTTTGTGAATCACACATCCATAGTTTCTGCTCCCAGGCAACGATGGTATTTGTTTACAAAATCATACATTTATAAAGGCCACAGGATCAAAACATTCCCTGTGGAAATTATCAAATTTGTTCCAAAAATTGTGGGGAATACAATCTCCCAAATTCCCATTTCTATGCAAAACTAACAGCCTAATTTAAAAATATGTAAAGAAATAACATGTTCAAAGATGCCACTAGCGATCCAATCTCCTTTAGAATTCATATGTACCTAAAAATGCACAAGAATACATGATTTCAGATTGCATTTTAGTTGTAAAATCAAAAAAATTCAAATTTTAGTAACTAGCTACAAAATCTCACGATTCTGTAGCTAGTTATTATTATAAATAGAATCGTGTTTTATCAATTCAATCAAAACAAAAATAGATGCAATTTGAGCAAACAAATATTGTATGCTAATTTAAAACAAAAACAAAATCATCTTAAATCACTTTTAAAATACCATACCTCGGATTCAGGGATTTTAATCAAGCTATTTTTGAATTGACAATGGCAGTGGTCGCCTCCACGTTTTTAAAGACAACAGAGCCTGTGATTTTCTGTCTTTTATCATTAGCTTGCAATATTTCATTTTCCTTAGTTAGCTCATTCACTCAGTCCTCCAAGGACTTGATCCGAGATTGGAGTAAAGGGATGTCTCTGTAATATCGGTCGAGCCACAATTGGCATTCATTGCACTGTGGTTGAACAGGCTGTGTATGCATAGGTGAGGAAATTCTTATTTGACCTGTAGGTTCTTTGTCGAGTTTGATCCCAGGGAAGTTGGGGTCATATCTAAGACACGGTGGGAGGTTCGTCACATAGTCATAGGGCTTAACTGAGCAAAGTCTGTGCGAGTATGGATACTCTTCGGTTAGAAACCGTTTGATTTCGGAATTGAAATCTTCACTTAACATAATTGGTTTTTGGTCTATGTTTTCTTTAGGTTTATTACGAGCACACCGTGAAACCCAGTGCACAGCCTTTTTACCCTTGTAATTTATATCACTGTTACCTTTACCCTTTTTCTTTGCAGACTTTTTAGTGGGCTTACCACCATCTTTTGGACATGAATCAGGAAGGGTGTCGGGTTGGGTAGTGTTCGGGTAGGTTGAGGGTTCAACAGAGGGAAAGAGCAAAGGAGGGGGAATGACAGGCCCGACAAGGGTTTCTGTAACAACAGATTTGTCAACTTGTCCTATTTCAGGACTAGAAAAACCATTCCTTAACAAGAAAGCGTCCCAACAATTGCCATTCAACTTCAACTGATGAACCATAATAAATTTAATTAAACAGTGGTGGAAGGGGCTGGATTCAGATTTCTCTCTTTTGAAACTCTTAACCATTTTGTATAAACTCCGAAGGAGAAAATATGGCATGTTTAAGGGAAAATCGATAAAACTCATGAGAAACCGCAAGTGGTATAAGAAAACTAAACTGTATCTACCCTCACAGGTAAGGAACTGCTTGACAATAGCTAAAAAATCATGCCATCTAGGTTTTAGAGCTGTAACGGGCATACCTTTGTCGCAGCTATTAATCTTTTTTGAGGTACACAATAGTGACCAGGGCACTTCATCAACCTTTGTATTTTTAAACCATTTTTGTCCCACGGCTGGCAGACCAGTGGCTGAGCTAATGAAATCTTCATTTAACTCGAGCTGGACGTCCCCAATTTGGCTCTGCAACCATCAAACGTTAGCACAAATTGTTGAGAAACTGCCAGGTTAAAACCCTCGAACTTCTCAACAAAGACCCACCAACCATTCCTCTCTAAGTCCTCTCGAGCATTATTAAACAACAACAAAGTTTGGACATCGTTGGGTTTGATTCTTAGTACAGGAGCCATAGCTAATAGCACAAAATCAACAGGGTATTCGGCGATAGGGTTTGACAGGATAGACAAAGAACCATTGTCTCGAAGCTTCCCCAACACAATGCAAAGGCAACTCAAAATGCAAGGGCAAAGTGTTAATGCTATGCGTGCGAGGATAGTGGTGTAAATCGAGGCCATGCAAGAACATCATATCGGGTTGTACTTGGAACAATGTCTTGGTTTAATGGTACATTCAAATCATAACAGTGCATATCCAATAGGAATTTAATCAACATGTCAAATGAACCATTACATAACCATGATTTGACCCAAAAATCAATGTGTCAAACAAACCATTGTGTCAAAGATTTTGTAAATCAACACCATATTAACAATAATCAAATGCATAAATGTTTGGTGTTTCGATAAATATGTAACCAATGGTGTGTTTGATGTAAAGGAGTTATAACCATGTAAACAAGTAGGTTCATGATAAACGAAATGATCATTAATCCTTTGATGTAATCAACATGAATTCCAACTATGGGTTTTCATGCTTGCAGTCGTGAAAACGAAAACGAAAAGCAGGTATGCAAAAAGAGAAGAATAATGATATCATTTAAACAGTTGCGATGATTAATGAGGGTTTAAAAACCTTGTGTAGGCAGCTTGTAAAAAAAAATAGAGATTAATATGACTGCCAACAATGGTGACACACTAGTAGAAGAAGTTATCTCTGCCAAACGAACAAGTCTAGATTAGGATAATGAGAAAAAATCCAACTCGAAAACAACCAGAAAACTGTTTGAACATCATCATCAATCATAAAAAATTCCAGTTTCAGATTGCTTGTTATTTTAAAATATGAAAATTGATGACAATCTTAACAAAAGTGAGCCACGATATTAAGGTTAAAATCTCCAATACTTTTGACAGAGCCACTGCTGCCAAAAGGCGTCCATAGCCTTGACAGGGATGCCATTTAACCCACTCCAATATCTATATCCTTCCAAGAAGTTCCAGATCAGAATGAAGGACATTTAAGGTCAAAAGATTCCATATCTGAGAATTTTCATATACCTGATATTGCTTCGCCGCCAGCAGGCCTGTTCAGTACCCCGATGAAGTTGTCTTGGCGTCATGCATGCATTTACCAGCTGCCAGCAGACTTGTTCAGTATCCCGGTGGGTTTACAAGCACTTCCCACAACTCTTTAATGATTTATTTAGTTTTAAAGATATTTAATCGAGTGGGGTGATGCTGAAAATCGTGATATTTTGGACATATTTTAATAAATTACAGACCTTGAGAGAATTTTTAATTGTCCTTCATTAAGATCTAGAGATGGTTTATTGATAAACCGACCTTCGAAGGTGGGGAGACATCTCTGAGTTGTTCTCTTAAGGAACAGGGACAACGTAAGAAGAAATGGATGATTATGAAAAGATTCAATTACAGATTGAAATCAAGAAACGCCTTTCAAACAACAAGCTTTATTCAACATGGTTGTAGACTTCAGAAGCATATCATAATTGATTTTTAAACAACCTTCGACAATTATTTCAGAGGAGAAATTTTTCTGTTCTCTTTTTCTGAATAGTTCATGATGGAGGTATATGTATTTCAAAAATAAAAACTGGTAAGCATAAGGGAAAAATCAAAACCAAAACAACAAAGAAAAATGAAAAGAAAACAAAGGAAAAATATTTACACAGTGTATATAGGGTTGTCATCAAGTGAAATACCTTTTTAGAGCTTGGCCATTCACCAGATAGGTGTCTTGTTGTCCCTCTAGACTCTGTAATCTGAAAGAGCTGGGACCCAATTTCACAGCAATCAAAAGTGGTCCTAGCCATAAGTTCTGAAACTTCATATGCTCTCCCTTTCCCTCATGTGGTTTGTCCCATTTTAGGACAAGGTCACCTACTTCAAAGTTTCTGTCAAAGGTAGATTTGGAATCAAACCAACTTTTAACCACGAGTTGATGTTGATCCAACTTCTGTTTTTCTTAAGCCCTCACTTCCTCTAATTTTAACAATGCGTTAATTCGATTCTCCAAAGGGGGGCAGTCCTCTTCTTGTATTTTCTATGATAGTTGCAGTGAGGGAAGAAGAATATGTGGTGACAGAATTGCCTCTTTTCCATAGACGAGAAATAAGGGAGATTTACCCACAATAGTTTTCGGAGTAAATCTATCAACCTATATTACGTTTAGCAGTGCATTATGCCAATTTTTATAGTTTTCAGATACCGTTCTCTTGATGATTTTAATCAGATTTTTATTAGTTGATTCTGCCAATCCGTTACCTTGAGGGTAATAGCTGGCAGAATATTTTAATTTAATTCCTTTTTCTAAAGCGAAATCACTCATCTCAAGAGACAAAAAATAGGAAGCGTTATCGAATACTAGACATTCAGGGATACCAAAACGAGTAATAATATTTGAATTCAAAAAGGAAATTACCTGACTGGTATTTACTGCTTTTAATGGGGCAGCTTCGGACCACCTAGTGAAGCAATCTGTGATTGTTATGATAAAATTATGTTGCTGTGAGGATGGTGGATTGATTGGGCCTATAATATCAAGACCCCACTGCTGAAAAGGGGAGTCTACTGAAATAGGCTGTAGAGGGAAGGCTGGTTTCTTTATCCGTTCGGACGCTTTTTGACAAATAACACACTTGTGACACAAGGCATGAGCATCTTTGAAAAGTGTAGGCCGGTAATAACCTTATCTCTGTTTCAGGATAAATCCGTGAGTGTGGAAACAAACCGATCTTCCTAGATCTACCTGGATCTAGAACAAAGCAGGACAAAATAATACTCTTTCCCTAGATTTAGACTATTGAATCAACTAGGAGGCAAGAATCATGTACATACCTTATGAATGCTTCCTTGGGTCTCTGTTTTACCAAGCTTCGCTCCAATGCTCTTGCATTGTTCA
>ML787479.1:97348-108720 GCA_009831015.1 Picea engelmannii | reverse complement strand
TTGAAGTCGAACATGGTAGAAACCACTTGATTACCGGTCATTAGTGTATACCATTAACAAGTGCGAGGGAAATCACCATTAATGTCAATGACTCCCAAGGTACATTAGTACAATCCAACGAATGTGAATAAATGAGATGAAGTCGAACACTCGACGAAATCTTCCAATCAGGGGTCAATTATGAAAACCCACTGTCGAAAACGAGGAAACCTACCATTGAGGCATGCAAGTTCCAAGATACCAATTAGTTTCTAAGTCAAATTCCTGGATAATGAGTTGAATTCGATAGGAAAAGACTCGTCACAGGAGGGCCTTAATGTATCCCACATCAATGACACGAAACAAGTAACAAGATTTGATGTAGATCAGAGTAACAAGTGATTCAGGATTGACTCAGGGATGGTCGACGCAATAGAAGGCTTAAAGACTGCAGAAATGGCCGACACAATAGAAGGCTTTTCAGGTTGAACATCTTTTTGAACATATTGACGACACGACAACTGTCTTGGAAATATTGACTCAACAACAAGGATCACAGACCAATTTGTAATCTTATAGGAGTATGATCAAGAGACAAGTATATTTTCCAACCTAGACACAAGGCGAGTGAAAGGGTGTCATGTTCAAAAGCGACTCTTTCATGGAATATAGGTTTAGACACAATTATTTCCCAATTTTTTCCCCACCATTTCTGGTGAGTACCACTTTATTTTTACGCAAGCTTGAGGAGGATAACATATTCTTATAATGTAAGCTCATCCTTCGGATGAGTCCCTCGGAGTATGTTTAACGAACCCTAGGAAGGAGTGGTTTGGTCCCATTGTGGGTCTGTCAATGTTTGTTTAACGAGTCCAGTGATAGTAAACTCGAAGGTTTTTCAAGATTATAGAGTTTGGAAAAAAACTTAAAAGAGAACTCTCTCAGTTCCTTTTTCGTAACATACTCTGTATGAGACCGAAAAAGAGAGAAATTATCGCTCACCAGATGCATACTTCAAATACTTTATCGAGCGTGAAAATAGCAAGGTCGCTCGACGATCTTTTCATATTTAGAGAGTCTGAAAAGAGCTTAAAGAAAACTCCAGGGGGGTTCCTTTTTCGTATAACCTTTACGAGTCCGAAAAAGTGATAAAAGTATACTCAGTTACATTCTCATTAATTTACGAGCACGAGAAAGAACAAAGACTAAGCTCGGTAACTTATTCTCATGTATTTACGAGCATGAGAAAGAACAAAGACTAATCTCGGGATTGTTTTCATTTTTACACAAGCTTTAAAAACAAAACAAAACTATGCTTGGGATAGATTTTATTTTTACACAAGCTTAAAAACTAAACAAAACTATGCTTGGACCTGGTTTTATTTTCAGACAAGCTTGAACCAGAGGAAACTATGCTTGAGGTAAGTGGTTTCATTTTTACACAAGCTTGAACCATAGAAAACTATGCTTGAACTTCCCAATGCATAACACATGGATGGTTGGTACTTAGCCCCCTAGCTTAAGAAACTAGCGGCTCTACTTCAACATGAATTCCATAGGCTGAGGGAAATGCCCCCCAAGATTCGTTTCATCCAACTGCAAAGGAGAATGAAATGAAGCTTCAAATACTAGACGAAGGACTTGACTCAAATAGAGAGGGGGAAAACTATTTCATTTTTGAATGAGCTTGACATAGAAACAAGAACGATGCTCGGAACCTCTGTTTCATTTTTTAACGAGGTTGCCACAAAGACGAAACAAAAATTATCCTCGAAATCTCTGTTTCATTTTTTAACGAGGTTGCCGCAGAGACGCAAAAACTATCCTTGTAAGTGGTTTCATTTTTTATTGAGCTTGAAATCAAAAAACCATGCTCGAAGACCTTTGTTTCATTTTTTAACGAGGTTGTTACAGAGACGTAAAAACTATCCTCGAGTACCTCTGTTTCATTTTTTAACGAGGTTGTTACAGAGACGTAAAAATTATCCTCGGAACCCAGGTTCAATCCCTAGACCTCTGTTTCATTTTTTAACGAGGTTGCCAAAGAGACACAAAAACTATTCTCGAAACCCAGGTTCAATCCCCAGACCTCTGTTTCATTTTTTAATGAGGTTKCCAAAGAGACACAAAAACTATCCTCGAAACCCAGGTTCAATCCCCAGACCTTTGTTTCATTTTTAACGAGGTTTCCATAGAGACACAAAAACTATCCTCGAAAAACTCTCTTCTTGATCATGGATTCCAAGAGGACAATGCTCCAGAATGACACCATGTCAAGGGACAAAACTCGGTCATGGCTTCCAAGAGGTATTCACTGGAAGGAAGAAACACACTCTGGAAGGACACCATGTCGAGGGTCGTGACAGGAGTAAAGAGATCATTCTCTAACAAACCTATCGAAGAGATCACCACGACAACTACTGGATCTAAGTCATCAGGAGTTGAAACCATGGGCAACAATGCCACATAATTGACCTGTGGTGGGGGTGATACTGTCTGCGTACACAGACCATTCAGGGAGGCAATCTAGGTGGGGTCAATGAATGAAAGTTGATCAACAGTCACAACTCGTCCATCGTGAGGGAAAGATATCACACGAAAAAGAGTAGACACAATAGCTTTCATGGCATAGACATAATCTCTCCCAAGGAGTAAAGAAAAATCCAAGGGGTCTTGGACTACCATGACATCAATAAAGACAGTTTTCCCCCCCAAAGTTATAGGAAACTGAGGAAGGGTCCCTAAAGGTTGACTAGTTCTTCTGTTAAAAGCTAACAGATTCTGCGTAACTGGCACAAGTGAAGGACAACCCAATGCTTGCCAAGCAATAGAGGACAAAATACTAACAGATGAACCTTCATCTATCAGCATTTTGGTAACGTCCCGACCACAAACCTGTACTGAAATCTGGAAAGGAATGTAAGAGGGAAGACAAGGTCCAGTTAGCACACCCCAATCAAAATGGATGGCCTCATTACTTGGAGGGGGTTCCACGAGAGAAGGAGGAATACCCCCTGACATGGCAGAGTCTGTATCAATGAGAAAAACATGGGCAGTATCGGTTTTACTCTCTAGCGGGAGAGTAGGATCGACCGATGGAGAGATCAGATCGACCACTTGGGTTTCATTCCCCAAGGGGAAAATGGGGTCGACAGGTGGAAATGACTCGACCACTTGGGTTTCACTCTCTAACGGGAGAGTGGGGTTGACCGAGGATGGGATCGGATCAACCACTTGGTCTACTGGTTCATCCAAACATGTGACCAGATTGACCACTTGATCAACTGGACTTACCGATAGGGGAACCTGATTGATCATTCCATCAACTACAGGTGGGTTGAGAGAAAGCTTGCGATAAGCGACTGGAAGTTGAGGCTATGAAATAGTCATGTCTTCCAGTAATTTCGAGGCTTCGTCCATACAAGGGAAAAGGTGAGTGAGATGACTGCCTTTGCATAACAGACACGGTAATTTGACTCTAATTTTCTTCTTCCCAACTGTATCATGACTAGTCGACGGGAGGTCATCAGCATGTTGTTCAGAGGCTAACGACGTGGGTTGGCGAACATGTGTAGACCATACTTCTATAAACTTGGATAGACCAGGGAAATCCTTAAGAAGATGGCTACCCTTACAAAGCCTACAAGGGTGCTTGGGCTTACGAGTTGTTTGGGCGATCTTGACATCATCAACACTCCCAGCACGAGTAACAGTAACTAGTTGTTTTCCAACATGTTTGACAGTGGTTGGAGGTTTTGATTCTTGCTTAATTTTCTTCTTCTTATTCTTCCTTTTCTTCTTCTTCTTATTCACCGAGTTTCTAGGTTCAGAACTTTCACTCGACGAAGAAGATAAAATGGAAGGTGACCTTGCAAACGAAGAAGGCGAAGAAGACCTTATTGGTGAGGAAGGTGAAGGATCAACATGAGGTTGATGCTCTTGAGGGGAAGTACTTACGACTGAAGCACTTGCTGCATTCGGGATTACCTGAGTGGAAAACAACCACACCGACAATCCAATTGTGAGACCTGGAAGGCTTAAAGTAGCGATGTGAGGAGGACCAATGTTTCCATAAGAAGGAAAAACAAAAGGTTCCCCTAGAGCAGAGGTTCCTTCATTGGTCATTTCGGGAACTGTCTCCATGAAAAACAAAAAATCCAATCTAGAGTCCACTAGGGAAAACAAACAACACACACTAAAAATCTAGGAAGCAAGCAAACAAACAAAAACTTCTCACAATGAACGCACTAGTTGGTGATGAAATCCAACGTCGTGGGAACAAAAGAAGAAGGGGATGAGATAGAGTGGGTGGAAAAGTTACGTTGACGAGCTACTTAACGGACTTACACCCTGGTGCAAGCTCCCACACATAATCGTGGGTATACCCTCCAAGGAGCCCGAGTGAGTTTGGCCAACGTCGATTCCAGGTACCATGAAGACTTGCCCCTCCATAGTCACCTCGTGTAAAGAACCTAGAAAGATAGGCCACTAAGGTTACCACCAACAACAATAAAGCCTGGGGGGTCAGTCGACAGTCCGATCCACACTCAAGGGCAGGGTATCTAGCCCAAAATTAACCTAAAAGTCTTCCACTCATCATTGTGGGTATACCTCTGAGTGACCCCTGTAATACGTGCAATCTCTACACTGATGTCAACAAAGCAGGGTGAGTAACTCTTCCAACACCAATGCGACCTAGTGCTTGACCATTGTGTTAGAAGGGCTTCCCAGGACAAAATGTAATAAGTGGATTTAACCGCTCCCTAACTCAAGATTCTATGTTTGTTTGCAGCTTTGGAAAGTTATCTTTCACACCTATTCCAAAGCCCTACAACTAATCTAATGTAGGTTTGCTACCAGGAAAGATAAAAATGTCTAATCAATTTTTATAAGCGCTTTATTTTATGGCTATTGTTACTCAAAAGGAAGATGACGTGGACAATATGGTGTTTTGACCGACTCAAAAGTTATGCAAAGATATGAAGATGCAATCTTTTCATTTCAATGAAATCTATGCTACGAGAAGGAGAAAACATTTATCATTCCCATATGCACAATGCCCCAAAATATTTTCGCACTCATCAATATCAATCATGCAATTTCGCTACGTCAAATGCAAAGATGCCCCCAATCTAATATAAAGCAAGAAATTAAATCTTTTTGTTTCAAAATTTTCACTAAAAGCAATAATGAACTTTCTTAAAACAAAGAAACCCAAACTAAAANTTTTCTTTTAAAGCGAACTATTCAGAAGAAATCTGATCTTTCCCTAAACAATTCTAAATAAAACACATGCTTTGTAATTGAAAGACACTCAAATCAAGAGACTAATCCTTCAAAACCAAACAAAGAAAAAGTGGCTAAAAGAAACTCAAAGGATGTCAAGCAGACTATAAACAGATCAATAAAAGCTCCAAAAGTTCAATTCAGTTGTTCAAAGAAAAACTGGGTATCAGAAGACTTAATCCAAAATTTTCACAAGTGAGTTTGCAGGCTAGTAGTGTATTACAATGCGAGAATCAAGAATTATCGCAGGCTAGACATAGGTTGACTGCGAGGTGTTCGCACTGGACTGAACAACAGGGTGTGAACTCAAGTAATTCTCGCAGGCTACTAACGAGTGCAGTGCAAGAATGGTTGTAAACAGGCAAAATTTGGAAAAAAGACAAAATTTCTAAGAGAACTTTCAGATCCAGAGAGTCTCGATAGATCTCCCACAGACTCAGAGACCATAAAACAAGCAGTCAAAGCAAGGGAAACTAGAGTAACTAGAAAACAATCCGTTCCCCAGTGGAGTCACCAATTTTGTTTCAGGATAAATCCGTGAGTGTGGACACAAACCGATCTCCCTAGATCCACCTGGATCTAGAACAAAGCAGGACAAAATAATACTCTTTCCCTAGATTTAGACTATTGAATCAACTAGGAGGCAAGAATCATGTACATACCTTATGAATGCTTCCTTGGGTCTCTGTTGTACCAAGCTTCGCTCCAATGTTCTTGCACCATTCAGATCACAACAGTACAAACCAATCGAAGTGAAGACAACTCAATATATTCAATAGCTAATCTATACATATGATCAAGGAGTTATGTAATAAAGTGATATTAGCTTTATGGGAAAGAATAATACTATTGTATCATATTAAATGTGAAAGAGAAATTTCAACCATTGCCTTGATGTCGTAAGGTCCCTTCCAACCGTCCTTCGTTCCCCACACACTTCTTGCTCCAAGGATTCTGAAACCATATATCTGATAGCTACTCACAATCTATCTTGACAAAACAAATCTTAAAGCCACTCCAACCAAGCTAATAATTTCAAGCCAACCGAAAGCTAACAAAAACTCATCCAATCTAACTTTCTCCATGAGAATTCCTCTCCTTTTATAAGTTGAAGAAGATAAGGTTAGTAGGTTAGGATGATCCCACTAAATCATGAAAGCGAGTAATATCCAAACCATTCGGATGCCACCTCACCATAGAAGCTTCTCCTTCTAGAAGATTCGCGAAAACGCTCATTTTTCCCACGTGCTGGAATTCTCGCACCCTGGCTAGAGTGCAACCTGCGAGAATGGGTCATTCTCGCACCCTGACTATAGAGAAACCTGTGAACACCTCGCACCCTGGCTATAGTGCAACCTGCGAGAATGGGTCATTCTCTCACCCTGCCTATATAGCAACCTGCGAACTTCCCTTTTTATAAGGTTTTTACATAGAAAAAAACAACTTTTTTCTCAGGAGAAGTTCTTCTCCCTTCTCTCTTTAGGAACTCAGGCCACTGACCCCTCTGAAGTCAACAGATAGGTTTACATCATTAACGATCATAGGGATGACGAAAATAATGTGTAACACTCTTAATACTTTATGGGTAGTGGTATCTCCACCAAAAAACCCACCATCTTCTCCTACGTGCAATTCTAATAAGACCTTTTCTGCTTCATCTTTCTCAAGATAGCGCATTAGTACTCCATCAAAATTTTGACAAAACAGAATACCATTAATCAATTGAAAGGAGGTAGATTTCAATCTTAGCGCTCTTCTTTTAGTGGGATCCAGGTGACGGGGGGCTGACCCATGTTCAAGACAGAATTTTATATCATCATACCAAGGTCTAACAGGGTTTTGTGCACAACAGATTAAATTTTGGTAGTGTTGTCCTGGGTTTGACACATCATTTTCCTCTTGTTGTCCTACCACTGAGTTAGTGACTAACTTGCATAGTTGTTGACCTCTCACTATTTGTGCTGGGGTGATTTCTATGTCATAATCTTGTAAGGAGGTGACCCAGTTTGCCCCCTTTTCTCCTAGTTCTTTATGTACTAACAGATTTCTGACGGTTGGGTAGGGGACGATAATTTTCATCCTAGATTTCAAAAGATAAGATCGAAATTTCTTTACTGCTTTAAAAATAGCATAGGATTGCTGATCTACTACTGGGTAATTAAGTTCTATGTCTTTGAAGGATGAGCTCATAAAGGCAATTGAGACTTCATTGTTTTCAGCGTTCTTTTGAGTTAGGACAACAACGTAGGAGCAGTCAGAAGCAAATGTGTAGAGAGTGAAGTCTTGCGAAAAGTCGGGGCTCATCAGAGAGGGAGCATCTATTATGGCCTTTTTTATTGAATTAAAAGCTTGGTTTTCTAAGGGTCCCCAATGATATTGTACGTCCTTTTTTATTAAGTTCTGTAAAGGTCTCACCATTTCTGAAAAACCGGGGATGAATCTCCTGACAAAGTTTATTTGGCCTAAGAAAGACTGCATAGACTTTTATGATGAGGGACGGGGGAGTTTCAAGATGACTTGAGTCCTTTCAGGGTCGATAATCATCCATTCGCTTGATACAATAAATCCTAAGAGCTTACCTTGTTCTACTGCGAAGATAGATTTTTTAGGATTCAAGGAAATGCCGTACTTACAACATCATTGTAGAACGGATCTTAAATGAGCTAGATGATCAGCTTTGTTTTTCGAAAATACAGTAATGTCATCCAGGTAAACTACGATATATTGATTGATTAAGCCTCGGAAAACAATGTTCATCTCTCTCTGAAAAGTGGCACCAGCATTAATGAGTCCAAAGGGCATTTTCCTATAAGCGTAGGTGCCCCATGGAGTGCGGAAGGTAGTTTTAAGCTGGTTTGGAGGGGACATCAGGACTTGGTTATACCTTGAAAAACCATCCAATAAGGATAATCTTTCAGAACCAGATACCTGTTGAAGGATCTGTTCCATGGGAGGGACAGGGTAGTTGTCTTTGTCAGACGCTCGATTAAGTTTTCAGAAATCGACGCATAGTCGGATTTCACCACTCTTCTTCCGGACAGGGACAAGATTAGAGACCCATTGTGTGTGCCTAACAGGGAAGATTATCTTAGCGTTCAGGAGTTTATTTAATTCTTTTTTGACAGTCGGTTCAAGTTTTGGGTGCATTTTTCTTAACTTCTGTTGAAACGGTAAGCAGGGATGATTTTAAGGATGGAAATTTATATTAAAATGTAGAAACATGGGCTAATCGTACTAGTCCATAATATGCAAAATGTAAATTTTTTGGTGATAGTTTTGTAAAAATATTCAAATTTATAAGGATTGTATATACTTTCTATAAATATTTGGCGATTTTTAAGGTAAAATAATTTTATTCTATGGAATTTGGGCGAATCATTTTTAGAAAAAATGGAAATCAGCGAATCTTTTTTTGGCAAAAACCATGGAAAATTAGCCAATTTACGAAATTTAGCCCCTAAAATCACCTATGACGGTAAGGTTTGGGGTTTTATAGGAATGATGTGTTGTATGATGTTAGGATCAAAGGTTTTTAGGTCGTCGTATGTCCAAGAAAAAACATCTTTGAATTCCTTAAACAATTTAATAAACGTCGCTTTCTCTTGTTCAGAACACCCCACCCTTAAATTAATGCACTGTGGATTGTCTTTAGTTCCCAAGTTTACTTTTTCATACATTAAAGAGGAACTATTTGTTTTATAGTTCATTGATTTTTTAAATTTTTCTTGAAGATCATAAAATTTTTCTAATCTAACTGTAGATTTAGGGATAGAATTTACCATGTCTGATGAAGATTCAAAAGATCTCGGATCTGGTATTACCATGAAGTCATGAAGATTCTCGTCATGAGTACATTCGTTGATCACTGCACCTTGGAAAGTTTCTTCCATATGTAGGAAACTGATAATTTGTTGATCGTTGTCGAAGACTCTCCAATTCGTGATGTTGTTGGGGACAGATGGCCTGAACAACAATTCGATGGAGAATGCATTCGGGTACAAGCCTTCTGCAGGAAAGAGTTTTGAAGCTACATTAGCTAGCAAGTCAGCTTCCGAATTATTCAATCTAGGCATAGAATTTATGTTAAAAGAAAAAAAATTATTCATCAAATTCCATACCTCGGATTGATAGCTTTTAAGATGCGGAGATAAACAGTGGATAGAATTTTTCACCTGTCTAACCACAATTTTCGAATCGCCAAAGACAGTCAAATTTTGAACGTTCATATCTAATGCTTTCCTAAGGCCTTGCAATAAAACCTCATATTCTGATATGTTGTTTGTACATTCAAACTCTAACCTACATGCAATCAGGGTTTTGTTACCTGCTGGATCAATAATCACACAGCCCGCACCAGCTCCTTCCTTGGATTTTCAACCATCAAAGTAAAGAGACCATATTTGATTTTTGTCGGGTGCATGAGACCATTGGGTAGAAATTGTTGGCTGCATGTATGCCACAATTTCAAACTGTTGTTCCGGGTTAGTGATAGCGAAAGTTTCATCCATGAAATTGCCGAAAAAGGTATCCATCCCTTGTATTTCGGGTGAATCGGCAGAAGGTGTAAATGGTTCATTGGGATCATTTAAATCTATCACTGTGAACTTTAGGTAACGCTCATGAATTACCTTGATTCTATTGGGTTTTCCATTCTTGGGCAGCCATACGTGAGACCAATCTGTCGTGAAATAGCTTTGTAGTTGTTCTGACCAGTCTCTGCTTAAAAAAATACCATAAACTTCTGGAATATCTACAACAATAATATCAATCACTTGATGAACTTTGGGGTTAGGCAATAATCTTATAAGCACATTCCTTAATTCATCTATAACTTTAACACTAGTTCGATCAAGTTGGATGATCTTTAAGGTGGATGGTTGAACTTCAGCATTAATCTTCTGACACACAGACCATGGCATTACATTGGATGACGCTCCTAAATCTACCATACAATTGTGCATGTTCCTATTGAAGATTTCAAAAGTTAACAAAAATGGAGGTACATTTCTGCGAGTACTAATGGTGGAAGCTTGTTGCTTTTTATTCACAGCCTCTAAAACTGATTTATCTACATTTTTTACATTTTTTACAGGAGGGTCTCTTTTCTCATGAGGATCATAAGTATTCTTAGCGGAGGCCTTCTAAGAAACTTTTGGGTTGTTCTGAAAACCTTTGTTACTGCTTGGATTGCCATTTTTGTTGTTCTCTGCGATATTCTGTAACATTTTTTGTAGCAGAAATGAGAATTTTAATAATTCATAAATAGAAATGTTAGCCCTTAAATTTTTTAGATCTTCAACTAAATCATAATCTAATCTTGGGTTCGCATAATTCTGTTTAGTCTCATTTGTTTTAGACTATTTTGGGGGAAAATTCGTAGTGTTTTCAAAAGAAGGCTTGTTTGTTGTCTTACTCCTAGTATTGTAGGGATGTTCTGTCTCGAAATTAGCTTGAAAAATGCTATCCGAGAAGTGTCCAAAAATGTTCGAAGAAGATTCATCTTCTTCAACTGTCTCTTGTTCAGCTACTTCCTCAGGGACCTCATGAGGCATCAAGTTATCCCGTGCTTCTAGAATCATTTGAATAGCGAATTTCAGGCTTTCTAGATTTAAGCCCTCGGTATTTGAATTAGGTCAGTTGGTGGGAAAAGGCTTCCTAAATGAGGGTTTATAAGGCCCTTTGCTTGAAGAAGCTTCTTTAGCCGTCCTTTTCAGATCTATAACTTGATTTGACAGTTTTTGAATGACTTTTTGTAAGTTTTCTAGGTCTGAGCTTTCAGGTTGCGTTTTGTTTTGGGGAGGTCTAGGGAGGATTTTGATTTTCTTTTTGGAAGATGAACTAGTCTCTATTTCGTTGCTAGTAGTTGTAAGTTTTAAACCTGCAAAGTAAAGAAATGAATATATATTCTTAAGAAATACAGAAATTAATCAATGGCTCATACACAGAATACACAAAGATCTTTATCGGAAACCCTCAACCGGGAAAACCTTTCTTTTTCATTATATCGAATTTCACCATTCGCCATACAATATATACAATGTTTTTAGGTATTCCATAGATACCAAAACCCTAATCCCTTAATCCGGGATTAATTTACAAATCAGCTA
>ML787479.1:66142-89522 GCA_009831015.1 Picea engelmannii | reverse complement strand
ATATTTTTGTTGATTTTATGATTTTATGAACAAGAAATAAAACTTACTGAAATTAAACAATCTAATATACTAACTACACATATATCTAACTAAAATACTAACAAATATACTAAACAAATAAACAACAAACAGACCTGGAAATGATCCAGATTTGTCCTGTGTATGATGACTTCGAAGCTGGTCGGAGGAAGGAAACTCACACCGGATGATCCAGAAGCTTCTCGTAAACGATAGTTGCAATGCTCTTTGAGTTTATTTATAGGACAAACAAGACATAAAAAATCATAACAATTATATGATTTATAAATCTCCGCAATAAGGTAAACCTGTTATGCAAAAACTTATACTTAATAATCCAATTAATGAAGAAGAGAAATATGTCGTTCATAAACTGAATCAAGTAATTGCTATGTTTTTTAAGTACTGGAAGAAATTAGAAATGGATTATATGGATTAAATCATATCATTTGCAAAATACTAAGATAGCTAAAGTAGTCATTAACCAAATGCAAATTGATACACATAAACATGAAACAAAACATTGATATTATGAAAAGCTAAAGCTGTAACAGAACATCAATCTCTGTCTCAGTCTGTATTAAAATTCCATATCCTTGTTCTCCCACAAATTAGGATGATCTTATTACAAAAACAATAAGTATTTATAAGTTTTTCCATAGGGTAAAACCTCCCTGTGGAAGTTATCAAACTGTTTACATAATCTGGGAAGATATCCCAAAATTGCCTAAACTAGGAAATTAAAATCAAACTAAAAAATCCAAATATCCTCTAAACTGACCATCAAATCCCATGCAATTTAGAATTCACCTGAAACAGGTCAGAAATAGACAAGTTAGAGAGATATTTTATTAATAAAACAATAAAAATCTAATTCTACAGACTTAGCTACAGAATCATCTGATTCTGTAGCTAGTCTAAAATAAGATACATAATCAGAATTGAAATTAAATCAAATCTTTTAAGAATTTACATTGAATTGACATTGAATCATAAATTGAAACCATTATTCCATTATGAACTCAAATAGGATGCACATCATTTAACCGAGTACAGAGATAGCAATACTCTGTTTCGATTATAGTCATGAGTCGGGTAAATGAAATCATATGTAATAGAATCGTAATCATTTCTTAACAAATCGAATCCCACTGTTATGAGATTGTTTTGATATTTAGTTGAAAATAGAACAAATCACAAACACATCATTACACTTGTGAATCGAACAGGATTATCACAATAACTATATAGCAAGCGATTTAGGCTGTGAACGAATCCAAACGATAATTGATTCATAACCAAATCATCACAGGATTAATCAAACATGGTTTGTTATAGATTTCGATCGTTGATCATTACACAGTAAGCAAACAGGATTGATTAATTTTGATCACAATCGTTTCAATCAATAGAATCATATCAGGGTTTGACCAATTCATTTCATAAATTTAAAATACAGAGCATCAATTATAATCTGAACTCGACTCATAGGACAAACTTGCCAAATTAGAACAAAAGCGAATCGATTAGCTAAGATTTTCACATAGTTGTTATGATTCGGATTCATTTCCAACTCGGGCGCGAATGCTATTTGAGCGTAATGTTTTCATCAAAGAAACAGAGTCATTATCCTTAACTTGGAAACAATCAAAGATACAACATCACACAACACAGCATCGTAACAAGTATCTTGCCGAAAATATTTACCAGTCATAGCATACCAATGATAATGAAATCGAATCCGAGCAAAATCGTAACAATCAAAATCGATCAAATTGTTTATCAACCATAGCATATGGATCATAACAGATCCAAATCCGAACATGATTATGTTCTAAAATGAATATGAAAAATTTCCTTTTCAAATTGGATACAAACCAATTTATTTGAAGGAAAACTATTATATTTGTCACCTTAACGAGGCAAGCCAATCAATCAATTTCAAGCAAAGATCACTCAAATCCAATCAAAATCTATTGATTTCTATACTGGGAATAATCAAATCGTATATTGAATCAAAATTTCTTTTTATTCAAAGCAAAGCTATATATAGAATGCACGCAATATAACAAAGCCATTCAAGGTGTGAACAGAACTGTTTAAAACTGAATTCAAATCATTATATCAACCTAGATTATTTACAAAACAAAACGATGTGAAAACCATACCTGTGTAGCGACGAGGCTGCTTGCTTATACCAGCTTGGAATTTACAACAGCCGTGGCTAATTCCACGTTCTTGAACAGGATAGAACCGGTTGTCTTTTTCTTTTTATCTGTCATTTGGAGCTTGGCCTTTTGACTGGTTAGGACTGCAATCTGGTCTTCCAATGATTGAATCCTTGATTGGAGTATCAGAACATCAATATAATATCTCTCTAACCATGAATTGCATTGATCACAAGGTGACTGTGTGGGTTTAGACAGAGAAGGCGAGGGTTCGACACACAAACCTTGGGAGTAGGGATATTCGCTAGCTAAAAAAAGTTTCACTTCCGAATCGGAGTCCTCACTCAAGACGATAGGGTTTGGCTCAACAGGGGGTTTTGGCTTGTACCTTGCCATCCGTGAAATCAAACGTGCATTCTTTTTCCCTTTGGCATTTGCAGCAAGGTTTTCCTTGAGCTTTTTTGTCACAGGATTAACAGTCTCAACACTCTTAGTCACAGTGTGGGGTAAGTCGATAGGAGGTTCAGTCGAGGGTTTAGGCAGTAGGAGGTGTAAGGGTAGAGGGGGTTCAGCCTTAGTCTCAGTCACCACAGGTTTATCAACCTGTATAGGGTCAACGTCGTCAAAGCCATTATGGGTGATGAAGGCCTTCCAACTATCACCAAGCAAACTTAACTGATAAACAATGATGAGCTTAATAAGCCCATGATGAAACAAGTTGTTGTCAACCTTGTGCCTTTTATACTTTTTGGACATTTTATACAAGCTCCGATGAAAATAGAATGGCATGTTTAGAGGATACCCTATAAAAATCATCAATAGACGCAGGTGGTAAAGGAACACAAGCCTGTATCGACCTTCACAGGTCACAAACTGCTTGATTATCATTAATAAATCGTGCCATCGTTGTTTAAGCATAGTTACGGGCATACCTCTATCACAGGAGGTGATTTTGTGTGATTGAAACAACAATGTCCACGACACTTCCTCGACCTTGCAATTCTTAAACCAACGCTGTCCCGAGGTAGGTAACCCCGTGGTTGAGCTGATAAATTGTTCATCAATCTCTAATTGTACATCGCCTACCTTGGCTCGACAGCCATCGAAGGTCATGCCAAACTATCGAGCTACACAAAGGTTAAAACCCTCAAATCCTTTCACGAAGGTAAGCCATCCACTGTCTGCCAAATCTTGGTGGGCATTTGCAAAATCAACAGGGCTTGACTACCATTGGGTTCAACTCGCACGACTGGTGCCATGGAGACGAATGCATGGTAAGGGAAGGGGTCGAATTCACCAACACACAGTAACCGAGCTACCCGAACCAACAACAATGAATCGAGCCAAAAGGGATAAGCATTAATGCGAGCATATGAAGGTGGTGGAGTCTGCCATGAAAAATATTCATTATCCAAGTACAACCACCAAATTTCATAGCTGTTTACTCCATAATAATATTCTAACTATTAAGTCATGTGTACAACCAATAAAATGCAATGTGCATACCAATGCGAGCAAGTGTTATACCATAATGTTTACAAATCCGACATATAAATCAAAACCCAAAATAAAAAATGCACCAATGTATATAATCAAAAGTTTAACCAAGGTGCCAAACGATATTCATATAGTCGACAAGCCAAAACTTATGAAAAGATGAACATAAGGATTATATCATATATATATATATATATATAAACTTAATCAAAACCCCTATGCATTTTCATAGAATGAATGATCAGGCAAGTCATATAAAGTGCAAATCCAAAGGCTAAATGTCTTCCATAAAACCAAGTTATACAATCAATCGAAGTATGAGAACTGATCAAAGGATATTGCCAGTCATGTAATGATCAATAAAAGGTAAGCGCAATAGGCATAATGACACAAAAGATATTGGCAGTTTAGATAACAATCGAAAAACAACTTCGAAAGGAGAAGTTTTCACGCTTACAGTCGTGAAAACTTAATGAAGACAATTGTGTAAATGTCGCAAGAAATGAAAGTGTCGTCTATTTGAAAAATGCGACGAAAAACTTGATGTTTGCAAGACACAGGTGTAGGCATCTTATAGGATCATAAAAAAAATGAATTGGATGCCAACAATGGTGACACACTGGAAGAAGCAGTTATCTCTGCAAAAGTAACAAATTCATATTAAGACAACAAAGATAATTTCAACTCAAAAATAACAACCATAAAATCGTTCAAACATCATCATTAATCATTTTTTTCCAGCAGTGTTCTAAAAGATGAAAACCAATAACAATCTTAAGATTAGCAAGTCACGATATTAAAGATAAAATCTTCAATACTGTTGGCATGGCCACTGCTGCTAGCAGGCATCCATAGCCCCGACAGGGTTTCCATTTAACCCACTCTGACATATGTATCCTATCAAGAAGTTCTGGATCAGAATAACGGACATTAAAGAGGTTTCTTATATATTTTTTGCAGATTTTCATCTACCCAACATTGCTTCACTGGCAGCGGGCCTGTTCAGTACCCCGTCGAAGTTGTCTTGGCGCCATGCATGCATTTACCCGCTGCCAACAGACCTGTTCAGCATCCTGGTGGGTTTACAAGCACTTCCCACATCTCTTATTAATAATTTTTTTTATTTTGTTTTTCATAGGTATATAGTTGAGCGAGGTGATGCTGAAAATCTTGATATTTTAACAAATTTTTTCAGACCTCATCAAATTTTTTTATCGTTGTCATTTATTTAGCTCCAGAGATGTTTTATTTCTAAAACACTTCCTATGACAGGGAGGCATCTTTTGAGTCATTCCTTTATGGAAAATGGACTGTGTAAAAAGATAATAGATGATCATGACAAGGTTTGCTCAGAGATTGAAATCAGTAAACTTCTTTCAAACACAATTTTCCAACATAGATATCAGTTTCAGAGATATACCATTGATGTTTGTACAAATTTTTTAGAAGTTATTTCAGCGAAGAATTTTTTTCTATCGTCTTTGTCTGAATAGCTCAGTGTACAGGTATGTATATTTTTCAAAAACACAAACTGATAAATTCAAATCAAAATCAAAACAGAAAGCAAACGAAAATGCAAACAAAAACAAAAATATATACATAATATACAAGGGTAGTTATTATGAAAAGTATCTTTTAAGGGCTTGGCCATTCACCAGATAGGTGTCAAGCTACCCTTCGAGATTCTGCAATCGAAAGGAACTAGGACCCAACTTTTTAGCAATTAAAAATGGTCCAAGCCATAAGTTTTGAAATTTTGTGTGCTCACCCTTTCCTTCATGTGGTTTGTCCCACTTCAAGACGAGATCGCCTATTTCAAAATTCCTATCAGAAGCAGAATTAGAATCGAACCATATTTTAATCAATTGTTGATGTTGATCTAACTTACGCTTATCTTGGGCTCTTACTTCTTCTAGCTTCATCAAAGCGTTAATTCAGTTTTCTAAAGGGGGACAATCTTCTTCTTGGAATTTTTGTGACAATTGAAGCGAAGGAAGAAGAATGTGAGGTGGCAGAATTGCTTCTCTGCCATAAACGAGAAAAAAGAGGGAGTTACCGATAGTGGATTTTGTCATTACCCTATCATCCCACAGTGCGTTCAGCAGTGCATTGTGCCAATTCTTGTGATTTTCAACCATGGTTATCTTGATAATTTTAATCAAGTTCTTGTTTGTTGATTCTGCTAAGCCGTTTCCCTGGGGGTAGTAACTAGCAGAATACTTCTGCTTTATTCCTTTCTCCAAAGCGAACTTGCTCATCTCAAGAGAAGAAAAGTATGAAGCATTGTCAAAGACCATACAATTAGGGATACTGAAACGGGTGATAATATTCGAGTTTAGAAAAACGATTACCTGACTGGTGTTGACAGTTCTTAGTGCAGCAGCTTCAGACCATCGTGCAAAGTAATCTGTGGCTGTCACAATATACTTGTGTTGTTGCGAGGACGGAGGGTTAATTGGACCTATGATATCAAGGCCCCATTGCTAGAAAGGAGAATCTACTGAGACGGGTTGCAAGGGAAACGTTGGTTTTTGCATTCGCCCTGATGCTTTTTGACAGATGATACATTTGCGACACAAAGCATGGGCATCTCGAAAAAGCGTAGGCCAGTAATAACCGACTCTTAAAACTTTATGAGCAGTGGTTTCACCACCGAAGTGACCACCATCTTCTCCTGCATGCAACTCAAGCAAGACTTTTTCTTCTTCGTCTTTCTCGAGACAACGCATTAGTACGCCGTCAAAATTATGACGAAACAGTACACCGTTAACTAGATGAAAGGAGGCGGACTTTAGTCTTAACGCTCTTCTCTTGGCAGGGTCAAGGTGACGGGGTGTTGACCCATGTTCAATACATAATCTAATATCTCTGTACCAGGGACTAATGAGGTTTTGTGTGCAACAGATCAAACTTTGATCGCTTTGTCCTAGGTTTGAAGTATCACTATCTTCTTGCTCTCCTGTTTTTGAATCAACAACCAACTTACATAACCCTTGGCCTCTCACGATCTGAGCTAGGTTGATTTCTAAGTCATACTCCTGTAAGGAGGTGACCCAGTTATCTCTCTTCTCTCCTAACTCCTTCTGCACTAACAAGTTCCTTACGGTAGGGTAGGGGACAATGACTTTTGTCCTTGACTTCAAAAGATAGGACCGAAAATGCTTGACTTCTTTGAAAATAGCATAGGCTTGTCGATCAACCACTGGGTAGTTAAGTTCAGCACCTTTGAAAGTGGAGCTCATAAAGGCGATGGGTACTTTGTTGTTATCGACATTCTTCTGAGTTAGGACGGTGGCATAGGAACGGTCAGAGGCAAAAGTATAGAGTGTAAAATCTTGAGAGAAGTCAGGGCTAATGAGAGACGGAGCGTCTATTATGGCCTTCTTTATGGCATTAAATGCTTGATTTTTTGTGGGTCCCCAGTGATACTAGGTGTATTTCTTAATCAGGTTTTGTAGAGGCCTGACTATTTCGGAGAAACTAGGGAAGAATCTCCTCATGAAATTAATCTGGCCTAAGAAAGACTGCATGGATTTTTTGGATGTAGGAGGGGGAAGTTTAGCAATGACTTGAGTCCTCTCAGGGTCAATAATCATTCCATCACTAGACACAATGAATCCTAGTAATTTACCCTATTCTACTGCAAAGATGGACTTTTTGGGGTTTAAGGAGATGTCGTATTTATGACATCGTAGCAGAACGGCTCATAAGTGAGCTAGATGATCGTCTTTGTTTTTAGAATAAATGGTCACATCATCTAAGTAAACTACGACGGAGTGATTGATTAAGCCTCGAAAAGAAATTTCCATTGCTCTTTGAAAGGTAGCACCAACATTAATCAATCCAAAGGGCATTTTGCGATAAGCATAAGTGCCCCACGGGGTACGGAAGGTAGTTTTGAGTTGGTCTGGTAGAGACATCAAGACTTGGTTTTATCCGGAGAAACCATCCAATAAAGATAGCCTCTTAGAACCAGATACATGTTGAAGGATCTGTTCCATGCGTGGGATAGGATAATTGTCTTTGTCAGATGCTCTATTGAGGTTTCGGAAATCGATGCAAAGTCAAATTTCCCCGTTTTTCTTCCGAACTAGGACAAGGTTGGACACCCATTGAGTGTTCCTAACAGGAAAAATTATTTTAGCACCTAGGAGCTTATTCAATTCTTTTTGAATGGTCGGTTCTAGTTTAGGGTGCATTTTCCTCAGTTTCTGTTGGAAGGGTAAGGTTTGGGGCTTCATCGGGATGACATGCTGTATGATATTAGGGTCGAAAGTTTTGAGATCATCATATGTCCATGCAAAGAAATCCTTAAATTCTTTGAATAATTTAACAAAAGCAGCTTTTTCTTGTCTAGAACATCCCAAGCCTAAGTTAATGCACTGAAGATTTTCACTAGTTCCTAAATTGACTTTTTCATAAGACAACAAGGAACTATTAGTTTTACAGTTGACCGTCTGTTTAAATTTATCTTCAAAATCATAAAACTTTTCTAATCTAACTATGGATTTGGGTATGGAATTTACCATGTCCGATAGAGCTTCAGGAGATTTCGGATCAGGTATTACCGTAAAATCGTGCAAATTATCGTCGTGCGTGCGTTCATCTATCACCGTGCCTTGAAAGGTTTCTTCCATGTGCAGAAAGTTAATGATATGTTGATCATCGTCAAATACTCTCCAGTTTGTGATATTGTCAGGAACAGATGGTCGAAACAACATCTCGACGGAGAATGCATTTGGGGATAAGCCTTCTGCAGGAAGAATTTTAGAGGCTACATTAGCTAGTAGATCTGCTTCAGCATTACTTAATATAGGAATGGAATTTATATTGAAAGAAAAAAATGTGTTCATAAGACTCCATACCTCAGACTGGTAACTTTTGAGATGCGGAGAAAGACAGTGTATAGAGTCTCTTACTTGCCTAACCACTATTTCAGAGTCGCCAAATACAACCAGGTTTTGAATGCTCATATCCAGAGATTTTCTGAGACCTTTTAATAAAGCCTCATATTCTGCAGTATTGTTAGTACATTCAAATTATAGTCTACAAGCCATTAATGTCTTGTTACCTGCCGGATCGATAATAATGCAGCCTGCTCCAGCTCCTTCTTTAGACTTAGAACCATCGAAATATAGAGACCAAATTTGATTTCCATAAGGCACATGGGATTGTTGAATAGAAGTTGTTGGTTGCATATATGCTACGATCTCAGAATGTTGTTCTGGATTGTTGATAGGTGAGACCTCGACCATGAAATTTCCAAAGAAGGTGTCCATCCCTTGGACTTCGGGTGAATCAACAGAAGGTGTATATGGTTCATTGGGATCATTCAGATCTGTGACCATGAACTTAAGGTAACTCTCACAATTCACTCTGATCTTGTTAGGGTTACCATTCTCTGGGAGCCATAAGTGAGACCAGTCTGTCGCGAAGTACCCATGTAGCTGCTCCAACCAGTCCCTGCTTAAAAATAGACCATACACTTCTGAAATATCCACAACAATTATATCAATAACCTGATGAACCTTAGGGTTAGACGATAATCTAATCAATACATTTTTTAGTTCGCCTATAACTTTAACATTGGTTCGATCAAGTTGTATGACTTTTAAAGTAGATGGTTCCACTTCAGCATTAATCTTTTGGCAGACAGACCAAGGCATCACATTGGATGACGCTCCTGAGTCCACCATACAATTATGCACATTTCTGTTGAAAATCTCGAAAGTTAAAAGAAATGGAGGTACATTCTTGCGAGTACTAAGAGTAGTAGCTTGTGGATTTTTACTCACAATTTCTAAGGCTACTTTATCTACATTATTTACATTATTTACAGGGGCTATAGAAAGGCTTCCTTTATCTTGAGGATCAGGATTATTTTTAGTGGAAGTCTTCTGCGGAACTTTACTTTGCACAACCTTGTTGCTACTTGAATTACCATTCTTGTCGTTCTCTGAAATATTTTGCAACATTTTTTGTGATAGAAATGGAAACTTCAATAACTCATAAATAGAAATGTTAGCCCTTAACTTTTTAAGATCTTCAACAACATCATAGTCTAAGTTGGGGTTCACATTTCTCTATTTAGTCTCTGCTAATTTATATGGCTTTGGAGGTGAAGTTGTAGTGTTCTCGGTAGAAGGCTTGTTTGTTGTCTTACTCCTAGTGTTATAAGGGTGAACAGTCTCGAAGTTATCTGGAAATATGTTGTCCGAGAAGTGTCCAAAGATGTTTGGAGAAGACTCTTCTTCTTGAACTATTTCTGGTTCGACTTCCTCCTGAGGGATCTCAGGGGGTATCAAGTTATCTTGGGCTTCTATAATTGTTTGAAGGGCACATTGCAAACTTTCTAGATTTAGGCCTTCGGGGTTTGGATTAGGTCGGTTGGTAGGAAAAGGCTTCCAGAAAGGAGGTTTGTAGGGTCCTTTACTCGAGGAAGCGTCTTCAGTCGACCTTTTTAAGTCTATAACTTGATTCAACAGTTTTTGAACAACTTTAGTTAAATTTTCCAAATCAGAGTTTTCAGGTTGTGTTTTACTTTCAGTAGGTCTAGGGAGAATTTCAAACTTCTTTTTGGAAGAAGAACTAGTTTCAGTTTCGTTGCTAGAAGAGTCCTTAAGACTAAGTATGTCTTTTTCAATCTGACTAGCCTCCTCGAAGGCTTCTAACAACGTGGATTTCTTAGATCATTTAACCCAAATAGCTATACTTTGATGTAAAGCTTTAGTGTAGTAAGACTCTCAGCAGGCATATAATCTGCAGGGATTCGATTTTTAAGTGTTAAGAATCTTTGATTAAAGTCTTTAACTTTTTCTTTTGGGCTCATTTTTAAGCTAGAAAGGTCCATGACTAAGACTTTCGGAGTCTTACGGTCTCCAAACTTTTCCAAAAAGCATGACTCAAACTTTTCCCAAGACACGATTGTATGGGGTTGTTGGGAAAAGTACCATGTGGATGCATTACCCTCAAAAGTATAAGGGAACAACCTACAGACAACATCTTCATGTTCATCATTACGGAGTCTAATGGCTAACATAAATTTTTTGATATGATCTTTAGCTATCTGTTTGGAGTCGGGATCAAACTTGGGAAGCCATTTCTCCGGGTGCTCAGGTAAAGGGTGTTGGGCTCTAGGTACAACTACAACATCCTGATCAAGCCAGGGTCTAGCAGGGTTGTTCTGATTTGCCATTGGGGTAGTGGGTGTGGAAGGCTGAGAAGGTGAATTGCCTTCGTGTGATGAGGAATCTCCTCCAAAAGAAGAAGGAGATGAGGGAGGTGGTGAAGGAGGTATCCCAGATCCTCCTGCAGCAGGATTTGTGATTGGATCTGTAGGATTCACAGTGAGGTTAGTGTCACCTAATTGTTCTCTAATATAAGAGAAGTCCAAAGGTTGACCCCACGGATGGTTTGGTTGCCTAAGACGAGATAAGGCACTATGTGTTTTAATGAGAGATTGATGAACAATCTCTTGTATGTCACCACCTGTAGGATTAGGGGTTGCTGGCTCAACTATGATCTGTGGATCATCGATTGAAGTAGTTGCTGTTTGAAGGGGAATATTATTGTGTGAACGAATTCTAGTCACTATAGGTAAGCGATTAGGGGGGGGAGGAGTCTTGTGACTACCTTGTGCCATTAATTAAGTTCAATTCCTCCTTCTAGCGCCATTTGTTGACGGGAAAAATTGACCATCCATCAACTGAGAGAGTGGAACCGTACCAGGGTTGTCTAATAAACCAAGCCGTTTGAAATGAACCACCCTGATGGGTTTAGCGGCTCCGTTGGCCGATCTAAGGTCCTAGGAAAACCAAAGAGAAAACTAATCTAAACTAACTAATCTAACTAAAACTAAACAAACTAAAACTAAATAAAACAAACTAATCTAACTAATCTAATTAAAACTATCTATTAAACAAACTAACTAATCTACTATTTCTATATATACAAACTACTAACTGAAATATAAATTCTTCACAAAATATACAATATCTACAAAATATAGATTTAAATAAAACCTGGAAAACTCATTTACTTTCTTCCCTAAGACAGAGAAAGATATTTTTGTTGATTTTATGATTTTATGAACAAGAAATAAAACTTACTGAAATTAAACAATCTAATATACTAACTACACATATATCTAACTAAAATACTAACAAATATACTAAACAAATAAACAACAAACAGACCTGGAAATGCTCCAGATTTGTCCTGTGTATGATGACTTCGAAGCTGGTCGGAGGAAGGAAACTCGCACCGGATGATCCAGAAGCTTCTCGTAAACGATAGCTGCAATGCTCTTTGAGTTTATTTACAGGACAAACAAGACATAAAAAATCATAACAATTATATGATTTATAAATCTCTGCAATAAGGTAAACCTGTTATGAAAAAACTTATACTTAATAATCCAATTAATGAAGAAGACAAATCTGTCGTTCATAAACTGAATCAAGTAATTGCTATGTTTTTTAAGTATTGGAAGAAATCAGATATGGATTATATGGATTAAATCATATCATTTTCAAAAGACTAAGATAACTAAAGTAGTCATTAACCAAATGCAAATTGATACACATAAACATGAAACAAAACATTGATATTATGAAAAGCTAAAGTTGTAACAGAAAATCAATCTCTGTCTTAGTCTGTATTAAAATTCCATATACTTGTTCTCCCATGAATGAGGATGATCTTATTATAAAAATAATAAGTATTTATAAGTTTTTCCACAGGGTAAAACCTCCCTGTGGAAGTTATCAAATTGTTTACATAATCTGGGAAGATATCCCAAAATTGACTAAACTAGGAAATTAAAATGAAACTAAAAAATCCAAATATCCTCTAAATTGTCCATCAAATCCCATGCAATTTAGAATTCACCTGAAAAAGGTAAGAAATAGACAAGTTAGAGAGATATTTTATTAATAAAACAATAAAAATCTAATTCTACAGACTTAGCTACAGAATCATCTGATTTTGTAGCTAGTCTAAAATAAGATACAGAATCAGAATTGAAATTAAATCAAATATTTTAAGAATTTCCATTGAATTGACATCGAATCATAAATTGAAACCATTATTCCATTATGAACTCAAACAGGATGCGCATCATTTAACCGAGTACAGAGATAACAATACTCTGTTTCGATTATAGTCATGAGTCGGGTAAATGAAATCATATGTAATAGAATCGTAATCATTTCTTAACAAATCGAATCCCACTGTTATAAAATCATTTTGATATTCAGTTGAAAATAGAAAAAATCGCAAACACATCATTACACTTGTGAATCGAACAGGATTATCACGATAACTGTATAGCAAGCGATTTAGGCTGTGAACGAATCCAAACGATAATTGATTCATAACCAAATCATCACAGGATTAATCAAACATGGTTTGTTATAGATTTCGATCGTTGATCATTGCATAGTAAGCAAACATGATCGATTAATTTTGATCACAATCGTTTCAATCAAGTGAATCATATCAGGGTTTGACCAATTCATTTCACAAATTTAAAATACAGAGCATCAATTATAATCTGAACTCGAATCATAGGACAAACTTGCCAAATTAGAACAAAAGCGAATCGATTAGATAAGATTTTCACATAGTTGTTATGATTCAGATTCATTTCCAACTCAGGCGTGAATGTTATTTGAGCGTAATGTTTTCATCAAAGAAATAGAGTCATTATCCTTAACTTGGAAACAGTCAAAGATAGAACATCACACGACACAACATCGTAACAAGTATCTTGCCGAAAACATTTACCAGTCATAGCATACCAATGATAATGACATTGAATCTGAGCAAAATCGTAACAATCAAACTCGATCAAATCGTTTATCAACCATAGCATATGGATCATAACAGAACCAAAGCCGAACATGATTATGTTCTAAACTGAATATGAAAAATTTCCTTTTCAAATCGGATACAAACCAATTTATTTGAAGGCAAACTATTAATTTTGTCACCTTAACGAGGCAAGCCAATCAATCAATTTCAAGCAAAGATCACTCAAATCCAATCAAAATCTATTGATTTCTATACTGGGAATAATCAAATCGTATATCGAATCAAAATTTCTTTTTATTCAATGCAAAGCTATATATAGAATGCATGCAATATAACAGAGCCATTCAAGGTGTGAACAGAACTGTTTAAAATCAAATTCAAATCGTTATATCAACCTAGATTATTTACAAAACAAAACGATGTGAAAACCATACCTGTGTAGCGACGAGGCTACTTGCTTATACCGGCTTGGAATTTACAACAGCCGTGGCTGATTCCATGTTCTTGAACAGGATAGAACCGGTTGTCTTTTGCTTTTTATCTGTCATTTGGAGCTTGGCCTTTTGACTGGTTAGGACTGCAATCTGATCTTCTAATGATTGAATCCTTGATTGGAGTATCGGAACATCAATATAATATCGCTCTAACCATGAATTGCATTGATCACAAGGTGACTGTGTGGGTTTAGACAGAGTAGGCGAGGGTTCAGCACACAAACCTTGCGAGTAGGGATATTCGCTAGCTAAAAAACGTTCCACTTGCGAATCAGAGTCCTCACTCAAGACGATAGGGTTTGGCTCAACAGGGGGTTTTGGCTTGTTCCTTGCCATCCATGAAATCAAACATGCATTCTTTTTCCCTTTGGCGTTTGCAGCAAGGTTTGCCTTGAGATTTTTTGTCATAGGCTTAACAATCTCAACACTCTTAGTCACAGTGTGGGGTAAGTCGATAGGAGGGTCAGTCGAGGGTTTAGGCAGTAGGAGGTGTAAGGGTAGAGGCGGTTCAACCTTAGTCTCAGTCACCACAGGTTTATAAACCTATATAGGGTCGACGTCCTCAAATCCATTACGGGCGATGAAGGCCTTCCAACTGTCACCAAGCAAACTCAACTGATAAACAACGATGAGCTTAATAAGCCCATGATGAAAAAGGTTGTTGTCATCCTTGTGCCTTTTATACTTTTTGGACATTTTATACAAGCTCCAATGAAAATAGAATGGCATGTTTAGAGGATACCCTATAAAAATCATCAATAGACACAGGTGGTAAAGGAACACAAGCCTGTATCGACCTTCATAGGTCACAAACTGCTTGATTATCATTATTAAATCGTGCCATCATTGTTTAAGCATAGTTACAGGAATACCTCTATCACAGGAGGTGATTTTGCGCGATTGAAACAACAATGTCCACGACACTTCCTCGACCTTGCAATTCTTAAACCAAAGTTGTCCCGAGGTAGGTAACCCCATGGCTGAGATGATAAATTGTTCATCAATATCTAACTGTACATAACCTACCTTGGCTTGACAGCCATCGAAGGTCATGGCAAACTGTCGAGCTACGCAAAGGTTAAAACCCTCAAATCGTTTCACGAAGGTAGACCATCCAATGTTTGCCAAATCTTGGCGGGCATTATCAAACATCAACAGGGCTTGACTGCCATTGGGTTCAACTCACACGACTGGTGCCATGGAGCCGAATGCATGGTAAGGGAAGGGTTCGAATTCACCAACACACAGTAACAGAGCTACCCGAACTAACAACAATGAATCGAGCCAAAAGGGATAAGCATTAATGCGAGCATACAAAGGTGTTGGAGTCTGCCATGCAAAATATTCATTATCCAAGTACAATTGCCAAATTTCATAGCTGTTTACTCCATAATAATAGTCTAACCATTAAGTCATGTGTACAACCAATAAAATGCAATGTGCATACCAATGCGCGCAAGTGTTATACCATAACGTTTACAAATCCGACATATAAATCAAAACCCAAAATAAAAAAATGCGCCAATGTATATAATCAAAAGTTTAACCAAGGTGCCAAACGGTATTCATATAGTCGACAAGCCAAAATTTATGAAAAGATGAACATAAGGATTATATCATAAATATATAAAAACTTAATCAAAAGCACTATGCATTTTCATAGAATGAATGATCAGGCAAGTCATATAAAGTGCAAATCCAAAGGCTAAATGTCTTCCATAAAACCAAGTTATTCAATGAATCGAAGTATGAGAACCGATCAAAGGATATTGCCAGTCATGTAATGATCAATAAAAGGTAAGTGCAATAGGCATAATGACACAAAATATATTGACAGTTCGGATAACGATCGAAAAACAACTTTGAAAGGAGAATTTTTCACGCTTACAGTCGTGAAAACTTAATGAAGACAATTGTGTAAATGTTGCAAGAAATGAAAGTGTCGTCTATTTGAAAAATGCAATGAAAAACTTGATGTTTGCAAGACACAGGTGTAGGCAGCTTATAGGATCATAAAAAAAATGAATTGGCTTCCAACAATGGCGACACACTGGAAGAAGCAGTTATCTCTGCAAAAGTAACAAATTCAGATTAAGACAGCAAAGATAATTTCAACTCAAAAATAAGAACCAGAAAATCGTTCAAGCATCATCATTAATCATTTTTTCCAGCAGTGTTCTAAAAGATGAAAACCAATAACAATCTTAAGATTAGCAAGTCACGATATTAAAGATAAAATCTTCAATATTGTTGGCATGGCCACTACTGCCAGCAGGCATCCATAGCCTCGATAGGGTTTCCATTTAACCCACTCTGACATATGTATCCTATCAAGAAGTTTTGGATCAGAATAAGGGACATTAAAGAGGTTTCTTATATATTTTTTGCAGATTTTCATGTACCCAACATTGCTTCGCTGCCAGCGGGCCTGTTCAGTACCCCGACGAAGTTGTCTTGGCGCCATGGATGCATTTACCCACTGCTAGCAGACTTGTTCAGCATCTCGGTGGGTTTACAAGCACTTACCACAACTCTTATTAATAAAAAAAATTATTTTGTTTTTCATAGGTATATAGCTGAGCGGGGTGATGCTGAAAATCTTGATATTTTAACAAATTTTTTCAGAACTCATCAGAAATTTTTAGCACTATCATTTATTTAGCTCCAGAGATGTTTTATTTCTAAAACACTTCCTATGACAGGGAAACATATTTTGAGTCATTCCTTTACGAAAAAGGGACAGTGTAAAAATATAATAGATGATCATGACAAGCTTTGCTCAGAGATTGAAATCAGTAAACTTCTTTCAAACACAATTTTCCAACATAGATATCAGTTTCAGAGATATACCATTGATGTTTGTACAAATTTTTCAGAAGTTATTTCAGCGAATAAATTTTTTCTATCGTCTTTGTCTGAATAGCTCAGTGTATAGGTATGTAGATTTTTCAAAAACACAAACTGATAAATTCAAATCAAAATCAAAATAGAAAGCAAACGAAAACGCAAACAAAAAAAATATATATACATAATATACAAGGGTAGTTATTATGAAAAGTATCTTTTCAGGGCTTGGCCATTCATCGGATAGGTGTCAAGCTACCCTTCGAGATTCTGCAATCGAAAGGAACTAGGACCCAACTTTTCAGCAATTAAAAATGGTCCAAGCCATAAGTTTTGAAATTTTGTGTGCTCACCCTTTCCTTCGTGTGGTTTGTCCCACTTCAAAATGAGATCGCCTATTTCAAAATTCCTATCAGAAGTAGAATTAGAATCGAACCAGCTTTTAATCAATTGTTGATGTTGATCTAACTTATGCTTAGCTTGGGATCTTACTTCTTCTAGCTTCATCAAAGCGTTAATTCGGTTTTCTAAAGGGGGACAATATTCTTCTTGGACTTTTTGTGACAACTGAAGTGAAGGAAGAAGAATGTGAGGTGGCAGAATTGCTTCTCTGCCATAAACGAGAAAAAAGGGGGAGTTACCGATAGCGGCTTTTGGCATTACCCTATCAGCCCACAGTGCGTTCAGCAGTGCATTGTGCCAATTCTTGTGATTTTCAACCACGGTTCTCTTGATAATTTTAATCAAGTTCTTGTTTGTTGATTCTGCTAAGTCGTTGCCCTGGGGGTAGTAACTAGCAAAATACTTCAGATTTATTCCTTTCTCCAAAGAGAAATCACTCATCTCAAGAGAAGAAAAGTATGAAGCGTTGTCAAAGACCAGACAATCAGGGATACCGAAACGGGTGATAATATTCTATTTTAGAAAAGTGATTACCTGACTGGTGTTGACAGTTCTTAGTGCAGCAGCTTCAGACCATCGTGTAAAGTAATCTGTGGCTGTCACAATATACTTGTGCTATTGTGAGGACGGAGGGTTAATTGTACCTATGATATCAAGGCCCCATTGCTGGAAAGGAGAATCTACTGAGATGGGTTGCAAGGGAAAGGTCGGTTTTTGCAGCCGCCTTGATGCTTTTTGACAGATGATACATTTGCGACACAAAGCATGGGCGTCTCGAAAAAGCGTAGGCTAGTAATAACCAGCTCTTAAAACTTTATGAGCAGTGGTGTCACCACCGAAGCGACCACCAGCTTCTCCTGCATGCAACTCAAGCAAGACTTTTTCTTCTTCGTCTTTCTCGAGACAGCGCATCAGTACGCCATCAAAATTCTGACGAAACAGTACACCGTTAACTATATGAAAGGAGGCAGACTTTAGTCTTAACGCTCTTCTCTTGGCGGGGTCAAGGTGACGGGGTGCTGACCCATGTTCAAGATAAAATCTAATATCGTCGTACCAGGGACTAACGAGGTTTTGTGTGCAACAGATCAAACTTTGATCGCTTTGTCCTAGGTTTGAAGTATCACTATCTTCTTGCTGTCCTGTTTCCAAATCAACAACCAACTTACATAACCCTTGGCCTCTCACGATCTGAGATGGGGTGATTTCTAAGTCATACTCCTACAAGGAGGTGACCCAGTTAGCTCTCTTCTCTCCTAACTCCTTCTGCACTAACAAGTTCCTTACGACAGGGTAGGGGACAATGAATTTCGTCCTTGACTTCAAAAGATAGGACCGAAAATGCTTGTCTGCTTTGAAAATAGCGTAGTCTTGCCAATCAACTGCTAGGTAGTTAAGTTTAGTACCTTTGAAAGCGAAGCTCATAAAGGCGATGGGTACTTCGTTGTTATCAACATTCTTCTGAGTTAGGACGGCGGCATAGGAACGGTCAGAGGCAAAAGTATAGAGTGTAAAATCTTGAGAGAAGTCAGGGCTCATGAGAGAAGGAGCGTCTATTATGGCCTTCTTTATGGCATTAAAATATTTATTTTATGTGGGTCCCCAGTGATACTGGGTGTCTTTCTTAATCAGGTTCTGTAGAGGCCTGACCATTTTGGAGAAACTGGGGACGAATCTCCTCACGAAATTAATCTGGCCTAAGAAATACTGCATGGATTTTTTGGATGTAGGAGGGGGAAGTTTAGCAATAAATTGAGTCCTCTCGGGGTCAATAATCATTCCATCACTAGACACAATGAATCCTAGTAATTTACCCTCTTCTACTCCAAAGATGGACTTTTTTGGGTTCAAGGAGATGCCATATTTACGACATCGTAGCAGAATGACTCCTAAGTGAGCTAGATGATCGTCTTTGTTTTTAGAATAAACGGTCACATCATCTAAGTAAACTACGACGGAGTGATTGATTAAGCCTCGAAAAGAAATGTCCATTTCTCTTTGAAAGGTAGCACCAGCATTAATCAATCCAAAGGGCATTTTGCGATAAGCATAAGTGCCCCACGGGGTACGGAAGGTAGTTTTGAGTTGGTCTGGTGGAGACATCAGGACTTGGTTGTATCCGTAGAAACCATCCAATAAAGATAGCCTCTCGGAACCAGATACCTGTTGAAGGATCTATTCCATGCGTGGGACAGGATAATTGTATTTGTCAGATGCTTTATTGAGGTTTCAAAAATCGATGCAAAGTTGGATTTCCCCATTTTTCTTCCGAACTGGGACAAGGTTGGACACCCATTGAGTGTGCCTAACAGGAAAAATTATTTTAGCACCTAGGAGCTTATTCAATTCTTTTTGAACGGTCGGTTCTAGTTTAGGGTGCATTTTCCTCAGTTTCTGTTGGAAGGGTAAGGTTTGGGGCTTCATCGGGATGACATGCTTTATGATATTAGGGTCAAAAGTTTTGAGATCATCATATGTCCATGCAAAGACATCCTTAAATTCTTTGAATAATTTAACAAAAGAAACTTTTTCTTGTCTAGAACATCCCAAGCCTAAGTTAATGCACTGAGGATTTTCACTAGTTCCTAAATTGACTTTTTCATAAGACAACGAGGAACTATTAGTTTTGCAGTTGACCGTCTTTTTAAATTTATCTTCAAAATCATAAAACTTTTCTAATATAACTATGGATTTGGGTATGGAATTTACCATGTCCGATAGAGCTTCAGGAGATTTCAGATCAGGTATTACCGTAAAATCGTGCAAATTGTCATCGTGCGTGCGTTCATCTATCACCGTGCCTTGAAAGGTTTCTTCCATGTGCAGAAAGTTAATGATCTACTGATCATCGTCAAATACTCTCCAGTTTGTGATATTGTCAGGAACAGATGGTCAAAACAACAGCTCGAYGGAGAATGCATTTGGGGATAAGCCTTATGCAGGAAGAATTTTAGAGGCTACATTAGCTAGTAGATCTGCTTCAGCATTACTTAATCTAGGAATGGAATTTATATTGAAAGCAGAAAATTTGTTCATAAGACTCCATACCTCAGACTGGTAACTTTTGAGATGCGGGGAAAGACAGTGTATAGAGTCTCTTACCTGCCTAACCACTATTTCAGAGTCGCCAAATACAACCAGGTTTTGAATTTTCATATACAGAGCTTTTCTGAGACCTTGTAATAAAGCCTCATATTCTACAGTATTGTTAGTACATTCAAATTCTAGTCTACAAGACATTAATGTCTTGTTACCTGCCGGATCGATAATAATKTAGCCTACTCYAGCTCCTTCTTTAGACTTAGAACCGTCAAAATATAGAGACCAAATTTGGTTTCCATCGGGCACATGGGATTGTTGCATACAAGATGTTGGTTGCATATATGCTACGATCTCGGACTGCTATTCTGGATTGTTGATAGGTGAGACATCGGCCATGAAATTACCGAAGAAGGTGTCCATCCCTTGGACTTCGGGTGAATCAGGAGAAGGTGTATATGGTTCATTGGGATTGTTCATATATGTGACTGTGAACTTAAGGTAACGCTCACGATTCACTCTGATATTGTTGGGCTTACCGTTCTCTGGGAGCCATAAGTGAGACCAGTCCATCGCGAAGTACCCATGTAGCTGCTTCGACCATTCCCTGCTTAAAAAAAGACCATACACTTCTAGAATATCCACAACAATTATATCAATAACCTGATGAACCTTAGGGTTAGACGATAATCTAATCAATACATTTTTTAGTTCGCCTATAACTTTAACATTGGTTTGATCAAGTTGTATGACTTTTAAAGTAGATGGTTCCACTTCAGTGTTAATCTTTTGGCAGACAGACCAAGGCATCACATTGGATGACGCTCCTGAGTCCACCATACAATTATGCACATTTCTGTTGAATATATCGAAAGTTAAAATAAATGGAGGTACATTCTTGCGACTACTAAGAGTAGTAGCTTGTGGCTTTTTACTCGCAATTTCTAAGGCTACTTTATCTACATTATTTACATTATTTACATTATTTACAGGGGCTACAGGAAGGCTTCCTTTATCTTGAGGATCGAGATTATTTTTAGTGTAAGTCTTCTGTGGAACTTTGCTTTGCACAACCTTGTTGCTACTTGAATTACCATTATTGTCGTTCTCTGAAATATTTTGCAACATTTTTTGTAACAGAAATGGAAACTTCAATAACTCATAAATAGAAATGTTAGCCCTTAACTTTTTAAGATCTTCAACAACATCATAGTCTAAGTTGGGGTTCACAATGCTCTCTTTAGTCTCTGCTGATTTAGATGGCTTTGGAGGTGAAGTTGTAGTGTTCTCGGTAGAAGGCTTGTTTGCTGTCTTACTCCTAGTGTTATAAGGGTGAACAGTCTCGAAGTTAGCTTGAAATATGATGTTCGAGAAGTGTCCAAAGATGTTTGGAGAAGACTCTTCTTCTTGAACTGTTTCTGGTTCGACTTCCTCCTAAGGGATCTCAGGGGGTATCAAGTTATCTTGGGCTTCTAGAATTGTTTGAAGGGTACATTGCAAACTTTCTATATTTAGGCCTTCGGGGTTTGGATTAGGTCGGTTGGTAGGAAAAGGCTTTCGGAAAGGAGGTTTGTAGGGTCCTTTACTCGAGGAAGCTTCTTCAGTCGACCTTTTTAAGTCTATAACTTGATTCGACAGCTTTTGAACAACTTTAGTTAAATTTTCCAAATCAGAGTTTTCAGGTTGTGTTTTACTTTGAGTAGGTCTGGGGAGAATTTCAAACTTCTTTTTGGAAGAAGAACTAGTTTCAGTTTCGTTGCTAGAAGAGTCCTTAAGACTAAGTATGTCTTTTTCAATCTAACTAGCCTCCTCGAAGGCTTCTAACGTGGATTACAAGACTCTCAGCAGGCATAGAATCTGCAAGGATTCGATTTTTAAGTGTTAAGAATCTTTGATTAAAGTCTTTAACTTTTTCTTTTGGGTTCATTTTTAAGCTAGAAAGGTCCATGACTAATACTTTCGGAGGCTTACCATCTCCAAACTTTTCCAAAAAGCATGACTCAAACTTTTCCCAAGACACGATTGTATGGGGTTGTTGGGCAAAGTACCATGTGGATGAATTACCCTCAAAAGTATAAGGGAACAACCTACAGACAACATCTTCATGTTCAACATTATGGAGTCTAATGGCTAACATAAATTTTTTGATATGATCTTCAACTATCTGTTTGGAGTCGGGATCAAACTTGGGAAGCCATTTCTCTGGGTGCTTAGGTAAAGGGTGTTGGGCAAAAGGTACAGCTACAACATCCTGATCAAGCCAGGGTCTAGCAGGGTTGTTCTGATTTTCCATTGGGGTAGTGGGTGTGGAAGGATGAGAAGGTGAATTGCCTTTGTCTAACAAGGAATCTCCTCCAGAAGAAGAAGGAGATGAGGGAGGTGGTGAAGGAGGTATCCCAGATCCTCCTGGAATAGGATTTGTGATTGGATCTGTAGGATTCACAGTGAGGTTAGTGTCACCTAATTGTTCTCTGATATCATATAAGTCCAAAGGTTGACCCAATGGATGGTTTGGTTTCCTAAGACGAGCTAAGGCACTATGTGTTTTAATGAGAGATTGACGAACAATCTCTTTTATGTCACCACCTGTAGGATTAGGGGTTTTTGGCTCAACTGTGATCTGTGGATCATCGGTTGAGGTAGTTGTTGTTTGAAGGGGAATATTATTGTGTGAACGGCTTCTAGTCACTATAGGTAAGCGATTAGGGGGGGGAGGAGTCTTGCGACCGCCTCGTGCCATTAATTAAGTTCAAGCCCTCCTTCTAGCACCATTTGTTGACGGGCGAAATTGACCATCCATCAACTGAGAGAGTGGAACCGGTCCGGGGTTGTCTAATAACCCAAGCCGTTTGGAATGAACCACCCTAATGGGTTTAGCGGCTCCGTTGGACGATCTAAGTTCTTAGGAAAACCAAAGAGAAAACTAATCTAAACTAACTAATCTAACTAAAACTAAACTAAATAAAACTAAATAAAACAAACTAATCTAACTAATGTAATTAAAACTAACTATTAAACAAACTAACAAATCTACTATTTCTACATATACAAACTACTAACTGAAATATAACTTATTCACAAAATATACAATATCTACAAAATACA
>ML787479.1:52703-64431 GCA_009831015.1 Picea engelmannii | reverse complement strand
AATCATATCAGGGTTTGACCAATTCATTTCACAAATTTAAAATACAGAGCATCAATTATAATCTGAACTCAACTCATAGGACAAACTTGCCAAATTAGAACAAAAGCGAATCGATTAGCTAAGATTTTCACATAGTTGTTATGATTCGGATTCATTTCCAACTCGGGCGCGAATGTTATTTGAGCGTAATGTTTTCATCAAAGAAACAGAGTCATTATCCTTAACTTGGAAACAGTCAAAGATAGAACATCACACGACACAACATCGTAACAAGTATCTTGTCGAAAACATTTACCAGTCATAGCATACCAATGATAATGAAATTGAATCCGAGCAAAATCGTAACAATCAAACTCGATCAAATCGTTTATCAACCATAGCATATGGATCATAACAGAACCAAATCCAAACATGATTATGTTATAAACTGAATATGAAAAATTTCCTTTTCAAATTGGATACAAACCAATTTATTTGAAGGCAAACTATTAATTTTGTCACCTTAACGAGGCAAGCCAATCAATCAATTTCAAGCAAAGATCACTCAAATCCAATCAAAATCTATTGATTTCTATACTAGGAATAATCAAATCGTATATCAAATAAAAATTTATTTTTATTCAATGCAAAGCTATATATAGAATGCACGCAATATAACAGAGCCATTCAAGGTGTGAACAGAACTGTTTAAAACCGAATTCAAATCGTTATATCAACCTAGATTATTTACAAAACAAAACGATGTGAAAACCATACCTGTGTAGCGACGAGGCTACTTTCTTATACCAGCTTGGAATTTACAACAGTCGTGGCTGATTCCATGTTCTTGAACAGGATAGAACCGATTGTCTTTTGCTTTTTATCTGTCATTTGGAGCTTGGCCTTTTGACTATTTAGGACTGCAATCTCGTCTTCCAATGATTGAATCCTTGATTGGAGTATCAGAACATCAATATAATATCGCTCTAACCATGAATTGCATTGATCACAAGGTGAGTTTGTGGGTTTAGACAGAGCAGGCGAGGGTTCGACACACAAACCTTGCGAGTAGGGTTATTTGCTAGCTAAAAAACGTTCCACTTCTGAATCGGAGTCCTCACTCAAGACGATAGGGTTTGGCTCAACAGGGGGTTTTGGCTTGTTCCTTGCCATCCATGAAATCAAATGTGCATTCTTTTTCCCTTTGGCGTTTGCAGCAAGGTTTGCCTTGAGATTTTTTGTCATAGGCTTAACAATCTCAACACTCTTAGTCACAGTGTGGGGTAAGTCTATAGGAGGGTCATTCGATAGGAGGGGTAAGTTATACAATCAATCAAAGTATGAGAACCGATCAAAGGATATTTCCAGTCGTGTAATGATCAATAAAAGGTAAGCACAATAGGCATAATGACACAAAAGATATTGACAGTTCAGATAACGATCAAAAAACAACTTCGAAAGGAGAAGTTTTCACGCTTACAGTCGTGAAAACTTAATGAAGACAATTGTGTAAATGTCACAAGAAATGAAAGTGTCTTCTATTTGAAAAATGTGACGAAAAACTTGATGTTTGCAAGACACAGGTGTAGGCAGCTTATAGGATCATTAAAAAAATGAATTGGCTGCCAACATGACATTCGTTGCACTATGGTTGAACAGGTTGTGTATGCACAAGTGAGGAACTTCTTATTTGACCTATAGGTTCTTTATCGAGTTTGATCCCAGGGAAGTTGGGGTCGTCTCTAAGACATGGTGGGAGGTTCGTCACATAGTCATAGGGATTAATTGAGCAAAGTTTGTGCGAGTATGGATACTCTTCGATTAGAAACTGTTCGATTTCGGAATCGAAATCTTCACTTAACAGAATTGGTTTTTGGTTTGTGTTTTCTTTAGGTTTATTACGAGCACACCATGAAACCCAGTGTGAAGCCTTTTTACCCTTGTAATTGATATCACTGTTACCTTTACCCTTTTTCTTTGCAGACTTTTTAACGAGCTTACCACCATCTTTTGGACATGAATCAGGCAGGGTGTTGGGTTGGGTAGTGTTCGGGTTGGTTGAGGGTTCAACAGAGGGCAAGAGAGAAGGAGGGGGAATGACAGGCCCAACAAGGGTTTCTGTAACAATAGATTTGTCAACTTGTCCTATTTCAAGACTAGCAAAACCATTCCTTAACAAGAAAGCATCCCAACAATCGCCATTCAACTTCAACTGATGAACCATAATAACTTTAATTAAATAGTGGTGGAAGAGGCTGGAGTTGGATTTCTATATTTTGAAACGCTTAGCCATTTTGTATAAACTCCAAAGGAGAAAATATGGCATGTTTAAGGGAAAATCGATAAAACTCATGAGAAACCGCAAGTGGTATAAGAAAACTAAATCGTATCTACCCTCATAGGTAATGACCTGCTTGACAATAGCTAACAAATTGTGCCATCTAGGTTTTAGAGTTGTAACGGGCATACATTTGTCGCAGATGTTAATCTTCCTTGAGGTAAACAATAGTGACCAGGGTACTTCGTCAACCTTTGAATTTTTAAACCATTTTTGTCCCACGGCTGGCAGACTAGTGGCTGAGCTAATGAAATATTCATTTAACTCGAGCTGGATGTCCCCAATTTTGTCTCTACAACCATCGAACATTAGCACAAATTATTGAGAAACTTCCAGGTTAAAACCCTCGAACTTCTCAACAAAGACCTGCCAACCATTCCTCTCTAAGTCCTCTCGGGCATTATCAAACAACAACAAAGTTTGGACACCATTGGGTTCGATTCTCAGTACAAGAGCCATAGCTAATAGCACAAAATCAACAGGGTATTCAGCGATAAGGTTTGACAAGATAGACACAGAACCATTGTCCCGAAGCTTCCCCAACACAATGCAAAGGCAACTCAAAATGCAAGGGCTGAGCGTTAATGTTATGCGTACGAGGATAATGGTATAAATCGAGGTCATGCAAGAACATCATATCGGGTTGTACTTAGAACAGTGCCTTGGTGTAATAGTACATTCAAATCATAACAGTGCATATCCAACAGAAATTTAATCAACATGTCAAATGAACCATTACATAACCACGATTTGACCCAAAAATCAATGTGTCAAACAAACCATTGTGTCAAAGATTTTGTAAATCAACACCATATTAACAATAATCAAATGCATAAATGTTTGGTGTTTCGATAAATATGTAACCAGTGGTGTGTTTGATGTCAAGGAGTTATAACCATGTAAACAAGTAGGTTCATGATAAACCAAATGATCATTAATCCTTTGATGTAATCAACATGAATTCCAACTGTGGGTTTTCACGCTTGCAGTCGTGAAAACGAAAATGAAAAGCAGGTATGCAAAAAGAGAAGAATAATGATATCATTTAAACAGTTGCGACGATTAATGAGGGTTTAAAAACCTTGTGTAGGCAGCTTGTAAAAAAAAATAGAGATTAATATGGCTGCCAACAGTATGCAATCTTCAACACAGGTGCATTGGTTAGAAGGTATTTCAACTGCTAGAATCTATCTTCACATTTGGATGTCCAAATGAATTTAACTCCCTTTTTCTGGGGGGAAGTGATTGGGAAACCAATCTTGGAAAACCTATTTATGAACCTTCTATAGCATCATGCTAGTCCCATAAAGGATCTGATATCATATACATATTTTTGGGTAGGCTAATCCATAACATATTTAGTATTTTCAAGATCAACTACTACTCCTTCTTTAGAGATAACATGGCCTACGTAATGGACTTTTTTTTGGAAAAATCCACACTTAGTAAACTTTTCATAGAGATGATGTTCTCTTAGAACTTGAATAACTAACTTGAGATGTTCTTCATGCTCTTTCCTGCTCTTAGAATAGATTAGGATATCATCAATGAAAACCAACACAAATATGTCCAAGAACATACTGATTACAATATTCATTAAGAACATAAAAGTGGTTGGTGCATTGGTAATCCCAAATGGCACCACCACAAATTCATAGTGCCCATACCTCATCCTAAAGGTTGTTTTTGTTGGGTATGTGTTATATTCTTTGCATGTGTCTGTGTGGGCACGTCAGATTCAACAACTATGTCTGATGATCCCTCTAGTAGTTCTCTTTGTGTCCTTTGTGTTGGGAGCTTCTTAGGGGGGGTCCCATGGGGGCCAAGTATGCCCCCCCTAGTTACGCGCAGTGCCCCAGATTTTGTTTTTGGGCGTTTTTGCTATTTTAGCGGATTTTTCTATTTTTAATAGTTTTCTAAATTAATTCTAGATTAAGGGATTAGAGTTTTGGTATCTATGTAATACCTAAAAAAATTGTATATATATTGTATGGTGAATGGTGAAATTAATACAATGAAGCAATGAAAGGTTTTCTCCTGGTTAAGGGTTTCTGGTATATCTCTATGTACTATGTGCATGAGCCATTGATTAATTTATGTTTTTCTTAAGAATTTATATGCATTGCTTTACTTCACAGGTTTAAAACTTACATGTGGTATCAGAGCTCATTTTTAGATTCAGAGGGATGCCTTTGTTGCTGAGGGTTTGGCTCGGTCTTGATAGATCAAGTTTATCTTGGGTTTGTGATAAACCTGGGTTTAGTGGGATATTTTTTTAGTGGTTATTCGAGTGTAGAAAGAGGAATGGCGAGCCCTTCTAGAATCGACATAGAGAAGTTCAACGGTAAAAAATTTGAGCTATGGAAGCTCAAGATGGAGGACCTTCTTGTAGACAAAGAAAAATGGATCATTGTATATCCTAGTACACAACCTACTATTACACAACCTACTGGCACACAGACAACTGGTACACAACCTACTAGTACACAAATACTAGTACACCACCTACTGGTATGTCGAAGGAATATTGGGAGAAGTTGGATAGAAGAGAAAGGAGTACTATTCGAATCTACCTGGAAAATTCAGTGTTGTTGAATGTCTCAGGAGAATCTATAGCCAAGGAACTATGGGATAAGTTAGGGAATTTTTTTCAATTAAAGTCCCTAGTAAAAAAGTTGTTTCTTCGAAAGAAGTTGTATCATCTTAGGATGGAAAATGGAGATTCTATGACAGAACATCTAAATTCCTTTAATACTCTGGTAAGTCAACTTGTCTCTGTGAATATTATGACTGTAAAAGAAGATAAGTGTATTACTTTGTTATGCTCTTTACCAGACTCTTGGGATAATCTGGTTGTAGCAATTGGTAGTACCACTCAATCTACATTGAAGTATGAGGATGTATTTTCATCCTTGTTATCTAAAGAGATGTGGCAGAAAAGCATGGATGGTCATAGCAAAGAAGATTTATTTGTAAGAGGTTGTACTCAAGATAGGAATCCTGGTAAGTATTCGAGGGGGAGATCTAAATCTACAGGTAGATCTAAGTCTCCAGTAAAATCTTTGAGGAAATGTTGGAAGTGTGGTAAAACAAGGAATTATAAGAAATATTGCAAGTCTAAGAAGGTTGATAAACCAAAGGGATCTAATAGTACCTCTTCCACAGAGGTGAAAACCTCCACTAAAGAAGGAGGTGATGTTTACCTAGCATCTACAGGTACACATGCAGACTATGATGTATGGTTGATCGACTTAGGTATGTCATACCATATGACTCCTCACAGGGAGTGGTTCTTTGAATATGAAAAATATTATGGTGGTGATGTATTCCTAGGAGATGACTCAACAACCAAAATCATGGGATGTGGAAGGGTTAAATTGCTGCTAAAATATGGAATGACTAGAACTCTCCCTAGGTTTCTGCACATTCCAAAACTAACTAGGAGCCTAATATCTATAAGCAAGTTGGATGATGAAGGAGTGGATACTATATTGGGAAAGGGCACTTGCAAGATGGTACAAGGATAAATGGTGTTGATGAGGGGAGTTCGATGTGGGACTCTATACAATTTGTTGGGAATCACTTATACCAATGGGTGTAACAGTTCTGTTGTCCCTGAGCAGAGAAATAAATAAGACCAGACCAGATTTGTCCCTGGAAAGAAGACCATGTTGTGGCATCAAAGACTGGAACATATTGGAGAAAAGGGCCTTCGAACACTACACGGTAAAGGTATGGTTGAAGGTATGTCTAATTTTACTTTGGATTTTGATTTCTTTGAACATTGCATATATGGTAAAGAAAATTGAGTAAGATTCCCATCTGGTGCTACAAGAGAAAAGGGGATCTTAGATTTGATACACAATGATGTGTTTGGACCTGTTCTTGTTCCATCACTAGGTAAATATGTGTATTAGGTGTCATTCATAGATTATTTCTCTAGGAACACATGGATTTATTTTCTTGTAAATAAATACGAGGTGTTTGATAAATTTAAAGAGTTTAAGGCTCAGGTATAAAATCAGACAGAGAAGAAAATAAAGGTATTGAGAATAGATAATGGTGGGGAATTCTACGAAAATGAATTCAAATAATTCTGTAAGAAGTGTGGTATAGAAAGGCAGAAGACTACTCCATACACACCTCAACAGAATGGAGTTGCAGAAAGGATGTGTTGTCGCAAGAGTTGACTCTAGGTTGTAATAGAGCCAAGCCTTAGCACATTTTAAAAGAAAAAATTATTCGTTGTTCAGAGCTTGACTTGGGTTGCAGCAAGCCAATCTCTGAAAATTGATTTAAAGTATAGTTATGACCTAATACAATCAGAGAGAGTTCTCGCCAAGGGCTCTTTACTCAGGAATATTCAGTAATCACAGTAAGAAGGCCAGATTTCTTATTAGAGAAGATTTTTGATAAGGTTGGGGGTTGCATAGATTTGAAAAGACCTATTGGGCGATGGAGTCAAGTGAAAACAAAAAAAAAGAGATAATAACTGTTGTAGGAAAATCTCCCTGCGGACAGGTAGATCACCTCTAAGGCTTGACCTTAACCCTAGACAGAAAAATGCTTAATGTGGACACTGACTTCCTTTCAAATCTATCTAAACCAATGCATGAGAAGGAAGGATAACAGAGGTACCTTTTAATCGACGTTTGTCCCTGCACGCTCTGAGTTGTGCTCCAATCCTTTTCTCCTCGCTGAGTTCTGTGGACAAAACAAGATACGACCACTTCCTACTCTATTGACATTAGCTTGAAAACAGATCTATCAATAAATGACAAGTTCATGTAACATCAGACACAAACTAGAAAGAAACATGCCAAGCGTGTCATATTAATGAGAATAACGACAACAGTACTTACAATCGTAGATGCGAATGCAACAGCTTCGTCAAGTCCTCTTCGTCTAACCCTTGCCTGAAAGATCCACAACCTAAATAACAACAACTTCACTATCACTCTCCTTTGGCTGAATGTAAACTTCCTCCAAGATCATAAGTTTCATATGTTCAGTTCTTCCCCCAATTATCAGCTCCAGCACCACTTATGAGATCATAAGTTTGGTGTAATTCTCCCTTTTGCAGTCCCCTTTCACCATTAGAAAGCTTGCTTATATAGCCTTGAAGAGGCTCAACAATATTGAGATATCCTTGGGGAAGGTGAGGATTTTCCTCCTTCAGTTGAGGATCTTCCCTAAGATCATGGCTGGACTAGGGATTCGAGCTCAACTACCTTCTAAGAATGAAAAGATGCTTCCCCCATTCATCTCAACAGCTTAACAACTTCCCAGAATAGGTAGCACTCCCTCAAAAGGGCCATCAGAGCGTTGTAGCTCTCCATAGTAGGATTTAGGGGATGCCAGTGCTTTCAAAATCTATAGTGCTCCCTCAAAAGGGCCAGGGGAGCGTTATAACGCTCCCTAACAGTGTAAGGGGGAGCGTCGGTGCTCCGAGATAGTGTAAGGGGGAGCGCTCTCCTCCAAAACTCAGTTTTTTGGGTGCTTTCAGATGGCAAAAGTTTTGCAAGCCTGTTGACTCATTTCTCCTCTTCCAAATCATATGTTTGAGGTGTTTCAAGTGTCTTTCTCATGTCGTTATAGGCATGACATAGGCATCATGGCAGCGTGCTTTGCTTGACACTCTTGCGACACTTGTGAGAAACATGTGACACTTTCAACCTTGTGAGAAAAATGCGACACTTGCGACCTTTGTAACGAAGACACTTGCGACACTATAAAAGTGAGTAAATTTGATGTGTAACAGATTGCCCCCCAAAGTATGAAGTTAGAAGACAGGAACTGATAGCTGAAATACTTTGTAGATGCTCAAGCAAGGGTATAGATTCAGAGAACCTGACGGAAGCTGCACACAAACATCCAACAAATATCATGACATATTTCAAAACCCAAGGCAGGCATACCTATGCTTGGGTGATCAATATTTAGTTGGATATGGCTGCCATAAAATACACTGCAGATCCATAATTGTATTGATAAGAAGGTATAGCCACCGAAGATACAATGTGGATCTATACTCTAATGACATAAACTGATCGTAGCCACGAAGAATACACAGTGGATCTACGAGATGACAAGACATAGCCATGACCAATACAAAGTGGATCTATGTAACAGTATATGTGTCATTGTTCAAGAGATTCCTTCGCAGCCTGGTCAAAGCATATATCAAAGTGGTTACTCAGCCCAGGGTCTTCTTACCAATCCCAATATGATACGAATATGACCATGTGAATGGATGTCTTGATGTTGAACATGGCAGAAACCACTTGATTACCGGTCAATGGTGTGAACCGTTAACAAGTGTGAGGGAGATCACCATTAATGTCAATGATTCCCAAGGTACCTTAGTACATTCCAACGAATGTGAATAGATGAGCTGAGGTCGAACATCCGTGGAATCATTCGATCAGGGGTCAATGATGTAAACCCACTGTTGAATGTGAGGAGGCCTGCCATTGAGGCATGCAGGTCCCAAAGTACTAACTGGTTTCTAAGTCTAATTCCTGGATAATGTGTTGGAGTCGACAGGAATAGACTCGTCGAGGGAGGGCCTTGATGTATCCCCCATCAACGACACGAAACAGACATGGAGATGTAATTGGTAGATCAAATGGACATGGACTGACATGGGTTTTGAGACAAGATATTTGGGATGGTTGACTCTCGAGGCGGATACTTCCCTTGAACACTGAGGCACAACAGCAAAACATGGCATGGACCAAAATTGTGCAATGGATACTGCGACTTGCGTCGGGTGACCCAAAGGAGTGAAAGGAAACTCAAAGATTGGCTCAGTCCAGAGGTTCAGTGGATTATGATATGGGCAGATGACAAAGTGCCATGTTCAAGGGCGACTCTAAGACGTGCTGGATGATGTTCTCAAGAGACTTCTTGGCTTGCTCCTTTCAATTTTTTCCCCCATCCAGATAGATGAGTACCTCTTTTTTATTTAATGAGCTCGAGGAGGATAACACATGCTAGATATAACTCACCTTCGGTAAGTTCCTCTTCCTTTGTTTAATTAACCGGAAGAAGTAAGGGTTCAGTCCCATATGGGTCTGTCGATGTGTGCTTTAACGAGTCCAAAGATAGAAAACTCGAAGGTTTTTCAGGATTATAGAGTTTGGAAAAACACTTAAAAGAGAACTCTCTCAGTTCCTTTTTCATACAGTAGTCCAACGAGACCGAAAAAGGGTTAAACTATCACTCGAAAGACGCCCTTTCTTACCTTTTAACGAGTGTGAAAGAAAGCAAGATCACTCGACAATCTTTTCATATTTAGAGAGTCTGAAAATGGTTTAAAGGAGACTCCAGGGGGGTTCTTTTTCGTGTGATCGTATCCATGCGGGTCCGAAAAAGAGATAAAAGTCTACCCGGTTACATTCTCATGTATTTACGAGCACGAGAAAGAACAAAGACTAAGCTCGGTATGCCCCCATCTTGAAAGCTAGTGGCTTGACTCCAGAATGATCATCAAATACTGGAGACATGCCCCCCAAGCTTCAATTCATTCACCAACTTTGAGGTTGTCACCAATTTCTGTGCTAGATGGAGAAAAAGGATACAGGTGGATGAAATGAAGGTTAAAAATGAGTCCTAACGAAATACTCAACTCGACATCTATGAGATCTGGCGAAAGACTCAACTTGAAGGGAGAGGTGATTGTTTCATTTTTTAATGAGCTTGACACAGGAAAAGAACTATGCTCAAGGTTCCAGGTTCAATCCCCAGATTGATGTTTCATTTTTTAACGAGCTTGCTACAAAGAAGAAAACTATGCTCAATACCTCTATTTCATTTTTTAACAAGCTTTCCACAGAGAAGAGAAACTATGCTCATGACCTCTTCTTGATCATGGCTTCCAAGAGGATAATGCTCTGGAAGGGTACCATGTCAAGGGACAAAACTCAGTCATGGCCTCCAAGAGATCTTCGCTGGATGGAAGATAATCACTCAAGAAGGAACACATATCAAGGGTCGTGGTAGGAGTAAGGAGATCAGGCACCAATAATCCTACCGAAGAAATCACCATGTCAACGACCGGATCCAAATCATCGGAAGTTGAAGTCATGGGAGACAACGCCACATAATTGACATGCGACGGGGGCGATACTGTCTGCATATAGGAACCACTTAGGGAGGTAATCCAGTTGGGGCCGATGCATGAAAGTTGATCAATAGTCACAATTCTTCCATTGTGAGGGAAAGATATCACATGGAAAAGAGTGGATACAATAGCTTTCATGGCACAGACATAATCCCGCCCAAGGAGTAAAGAGAAATCCAAGGGGTCTCGGACTACCATGACATCAATAAAGACAGTTTTCCCTCCCAAAGTTACAGGAAACTGAGGAAGGATCCCTAAAAGTTGACTAGTTCCTCTGTTAAAAGCCAACAGACTATGTGTAGCCGGTGCAAGCTGCGGACAACCCAAAGCATACCAAGCAACTGAAGACAAAATACTAACGGACGCACCTTCATCTATCAACGTTTGAGGAACGTCCTGACCACGAACCTGTACTGTAATCTGGAAAGGAACGTGAGAGGGGAGATGAGGTCCAGTTAGCGCACCCCAATCAAAAAGGATGGCTTCAGTACTTGGAGGGGGTTCCACAGGAGGAGGAGGAATGCCCCCAGGCATGGTAGAGTCTGTATTAACAAGAAAAACATGGGCAGTATCGGGTTTACTGTCTAGAAGAAGAGTAGGATCGACCGATGATTGGATCAGATCAACCAATGGTGGACTTGGATAGACCACTTTAGCACTCTTTGGAGGAAGAGTGGGACTGACCAAGGAAGGAACTGGATCAGTCACTTTAACATTCCGTAATGGAGGAATGGGATCGACCGATGACGAAACTTGGTCGACCACTTTGGTATCACTCTTTAGATGAAGAGTGGGGCTGATCGATGACAGAACTGGATCAGCTACTTGGGTTTGTGGTTCAATCGAGGAGGAAACTAGATTGACCACCTGATCAACCGGACTGACAGGGGATGGAACCGAATTGACCAGTTCATCAACCAATGATGGGTCGGAGGAAATCTTACGATAACCTTTTGGAAGTTTTTCCAAAAGATAAGAAGCCTCATCCATGTGAGGACAAAGGTGGGAGTAATGATTACCTTTACATAACATGCAAGGGAACTTGACAGTTTTCTTCTTCTTACCAACCTGAACATCACTAGTTGACGGGGTATCATCGACATGACCGACAGAGGCCGATGACATGGAGGACCACATTTCTAGGACCTGGGTAAGACCGGGGCAATCCCTCAGAAAGTGGTCACCCTTACAAAGGCTGCAAGGGAATTTGGGTTTTGGATTCTTCCTTTTAATCTTGTTGACCTCATCAACACTCCCAGTACTATTAACAGTAACTGGTTGCTTAG
>ML787479.1:3584-13634 GCA_009831015.1 Picea engelmannii | reverse complement strand
TAGCAAGCTCATTAAAAAATGAAACAACAATCTGGGGATCGAACCTGGAACCTTGAGCATAGTTCTTTTCTTGTGTCAAGCTCGTTAAAAAATGAAACAATCACCTCTCCCTTCAAGTTGAGTCTTTCGCCAGATCTCGTAGATGTCGAGTTGAGTCTTTCATTAGGTCTCGTTTTTTAACCTTCATTTCATCCACCTATAACCTTTTTCTCCATCTAGCACAGAAATTGGTGACAACCTCAAAGTCGGTGAATGAATTGAAGCTTGGGGGGCATGTCTCCAGCCTTTGATGATCATTCTAGAGCTAAGCCACCAGCTTTCAAGATGGGGGCATACTGAGCTTAGTCTTAGTTCTTTCTCGTGCTCGTAAATACATGAGAATGCAACCGGGTAAACTTTTATCTCTTTTTCGGACTCGTACGGATACACGAACACACGAAAAAGGAACCCCCCTAGAGTCTACTTTAAACCCTTTTCAGACTCTCTAAATATGAAAATATTGTCAAGTGACCTTGCTTCCTTTCACACTCGTTAAAAGGTCAGAAAGGGCGTCTTTCGAGCGATAGTTTACCCCTTTTTCGGTCTTGTTAGACTACTGTATGAAAAAAGGAACTGAGAGAGTTCTCTTTTAAGTGTTTTTCCAAACTCTATAATCTCGAAAAACCTTCGAGTTTTCTATCTTTGGACTCGTTAAAGCACACATCGATAGGCCCATATGGGACCGAACCCTTACTTCTTTCTGTTCATTAAAAAAAGGAAGAGGAACTTACTGAAGGTGAGTTATATCGAGCATGTGTTATCCTCCTCGATCTCATTAAATCAAAAAGAGGTACTCGTCCATCTGGATGGGGGAAAAATTGAAAGGAGCAAGCCAAGCAGTCTCTTGAGAACATCATCCAACACTTCTTAGAGTCGCCCTTGAACATGACACTGGGTCATTTGCACATATCATAATCCGTTGAACCTTTGCACTGAGCCAATCCTTCGAGTTCCTTTCACTCCTTTGGGTCACTTGAAGCAAGTCACAATATCCATTGCATAGTTTTGGTCCATGTCATGTTTTGCTGTTGTGCCTCAGTGTTCAAGGGAAGTATCTGCCTCGAGAGTCAACCATCCCAAATATCTTGCCTCAAAACCTGTGTCAGTCCATGTTCTTTTGATCTACCTATTACATCTCTATGTCTGTTTCGTGTCGTTGATTGGGGATACATCAAGGCCCTCCCTCGACGAGTCTATTCCTGTCGACTCCAACACATTATCTGGGAATCAGACTTAGAAACCAGTTAGTACTTTGGGACCTGCATGCCTCAATGGCAGGCCTCCTCACGTTCGACAGTAGGTTTACATCATTAACCTCTGATCGAATGATTCCATGGGTGTTCGACTTCAGCTCATCTATTCACATTCGCTGGAATGTACTAGGGTACTTTGGGAATCATTGACATTAATGGTGATCTCCCTCACACTTGTTAACGGTTCACACCATTGACCAGTAATTAAGTGGTTTCTTCCATGTTCGACATCAAGACATCTATTCGCATGGTCGTATTCGTGCCATATTGGGATTGGTAAGAAGACCCTGGGTTGAGCGATCACTTTGATATATGCTTTGCTCAGGATACAAAGGAATTTCTATTGGACAAAGAACACATACACTGTCACATAGATCCACTTTGTATTGGTCATGGCTATGTCTTGTCATCTCGTAGATCCACTGTTTATTCTTCGTGGCTACGATCGGTCCGAGTCATTAGAGTATAGATCCACATTGTATCTTCGGTGGCTATACCTTTTTTATCAATATGATTATGGATCCGCATTGTATTTTATGGCGGCCATATCCTACTAAGTCTTGATCACCCAAGCATAGGTATGCCTGCCTTGGGTTTTGAAATATGTCACAATATTTGTTGGATGTTTGTGTGCATCTTCTGTCAGGTTCTCTGAGTCTATACCCTTTCTTGAACGTCTACAAAGTATTTTAGTTATCAGTTCACATCTTCTAACTTCATACTTTGGGGGGAAATCTGTTACACATCAAAAATACTCACTTTGATAGTGTCGCAAGTGTCGTCATTACAAAGGTCGCAAGTGTTGCATTTTGCTCACAAGGTTGCAAGTGTTGCATGTGTCAGGGAAGCATACTACCATGATGCCTATGTCATGCCTATAACGACATGAGAAGGACACTTGAAACACCTCAAACAATTGATTTGGAAGAGGAGAAATGAGTCAGCAGGATTGCAAACCTTTTTCCATCTGAAAGCACCTCAAAAAATGAGTTTTTGGAGGGGAGCGCTCCCCCTTACACTATCTCAGAGCATCAGAGCTCCCCCTTACACTATCAGGGAGCATTATAACACTCCCCTGGCCCTTTTGAGGGAGCGTTATAGATTTTGAAAGCGTTGGCGCCCCCCTAAATCCTACTAGGGAGCACTACAACGCTCTGATGGCCCTTTTGAGGGAGCGCTACCTATTCTGGGCAGTTGTTAAGCTATTGAGATGAATGGGGGAAGCATCTTTTCATTCTTGAAAGGTAGTTGGATTCTAATCCCTAGTCCATCCATGATCTTAGGGTAGGTCCTCAACTGAAGGAGGAAAATTCTCAACTTCCCCAAGGATATCTCAAGTGGTTAAAGCCTCTCCAAGGCTATATAAGAAAGCTTTCTAATGGTGAAAGGAAAATGGAGAATCACACCAAACTTATGATCTCATAAGTGGTGCTGGAGCTGATTGGAAGGGAAGAACTGTTGGTATGAAACTTATGATCTTAGATAAAATACACAGTCAGCCAAAGGAGAGTGATCAGTGAAGCTGCTATTATCTAGGTTGTGGATCTTTCAGGAAAGGGTTAGATGAAGAGGACTCGACGAAGCTGTCACATTCGCATCCATGATTGTAAGTATTGTTGTCATTATTCTCATCAATATGACACGCTTGGCCTATTTCTTTCTAGTTTTTGTATAATTCACATGAATTTATCATTAATTGATAGATCTGTTTTCAAGCTAATATCAATAGAGTAGGAAGTGGTTGTATCTTGTTTTGTCCACAGGATCCAGCGAGAAGCAAAGGATCGAAGCACAACTAGGAGCATGCAGGGAAAAACGTCGATAAAGAGGTACTTATGTCATCCTTCCTTCTCATGTGTTAGTTTAGATAGATTTGAAAGGAAGTCAGTGTCCACGTTAAGCATTTTCTATCTAGAGTTAGGGTCAAGCTCTTAGAGGTGATCTACCTGTCTGCAGGGAGATTTTCCTACAACAGAAGGGTTGAAGGCCAAGGTCTAGTTGTTCTGTGCGTCCCCCCTTGAGGCACCCACCTCTTGGATGGGATCCAGCCCGTGACCCATTTCTTAGGCCAAAAATCTAAATGTCGCACTTTGACCGAGGTACCCAGTGACCAACTTTAGGACATCTACCCAGGTGGAAATTGTGCACTGCAATTGCACCTTGATTGGATTTTGTGTGGCTATTGGGAAATATCACCAGCTCTTCCGGGATATGCCCCGTCTACCCCTCATTATAACCAATTATTTCATCCTTCACTAGTTTCTCTTCCGGTGACTTCAGACCCCACTGTTGAGTACTATTGGAAGGTCTGGTGCTATTTGAGAGGAAGGACGTTACGTCTTCTAGGACACGAGCATTTTCTTTCTTTTTCCCCATGCAGACAAAACCCACTTACCCACATATATATGCTTCTTTTACATTTTATGTATGATGCACATCTGATTACAGTTTGATTTGGATATATATATTATGTAAACATTCACAGCAAAGACTCTTGTTTCTATATTACTCTCATCACTTTTTTGCACACATTTACCCAGTTAGTCTGACATCATAGGGGAACCATAGAACCCCCATCGTTCACGATGCTTGCTCAACATCCCTCCTATCTTAGGGGGAGTATCTGGTTGTGCCCGCTCATCGGCACCTCCTTCACACACTCCTGTGAGTGCTACTATCTTAGGATCAGCTTTGCTTGGTTCTACATTACTTGGGTCAACTTCCCAAGGTCATCCATTCACTCGCTCTCCTTTGCACAGAAGCGGGGGAATCACTTCCTCTCAAGGAGGGAGAACCAACCCACCCAGTCCCCATCAAGGGTCAGGTTCACACAACACCATGGCCAGAGCTAACACCCCCCCACTACAGATGCCATATTTGGCCTCTCTCAACATACCGTATCTCACCAAACTCATCAATGATCCTATATTGCATGATGCCACATGGCCTGCAATGCCAATAAAACTTCCTTCGGACATACCAAAGTTTGAAGGAAAGGCAAGGGATGACCCCACCAACCATGTCATGGCCTTTCATCTATGGTGCTCTTCCAATAGCATTATGGATGATTCCATCAGACTGCGATTATTTCAACTCACACTCACTGGCCCATCAGCCAAATGGTATGTCGAAGAAAAATCCGGGTCCCATGCGACCTTTGAGTCATTGGACAAAGAATTCTTGACCTTCTTCCAATTACCCATCCTCCACGAAAATGGTCTAGAACTACTGTCTAACTTCAAACAAACCTCAGCCACACACATCGCTGACCACATTCATGAGTGGCGTAGGCGACATAGTTTGTGTAAAGAAGAAACCACCAAGCAACAATGTCTCGACTAGTTTCTTAGATCACTTGTCTCTCTCCTTGGTAAGGATGTAGCTTCCACCTTCCCTCAATCCGAAGAGGAAGCCATCAGTAAGGCCCAACAATATGACCTCATCTATGCACAGTCAGGGTACTTATACACAGTACTTCCTGATCTTCCAAAACCTCTGCCATTTGGCCAAGACAAACCTGGGATGTCTCACTCAACAGACAAACTAATAGGTGCCACCACACACCATGGTCCACAACCCCAACAACCACCGATGTACGGAACACCTCAATACCCACCAGCATATGGGGGCACCCCTTATTACCCCCCACCTCCTTATCAACAGCCTTACCCTGTTGCTATACCTCCACCCATCAGTGGACCACCACCGGAACAAAATCCATACTTTTAGTTTTCTGGTCCTCCACAACCCATGGCTCCCCCACATCCACATGTGGGGGTAAATTTTGTTCAAACCTCTGCTTCTCAACAGTACCAAAATTTTGAACAGTTGAATACATCTAACCCAACTCATCCATCGAACAATGCCAAGAAAAAAGGACGGAACAAGAATAACAATAACCCGGGTCAAGGCAGGAATCAACCCCCACAACACCAACCCACTGGGGGGAACCAGAACCAAGGGAACCAAAACCCCCAAGGGGGAAATAATAACAAACACCAAGGGTGAAGTAATGTTAAAACCATCTTCCCTTGCGCTCTTTGCAGTGAGTTCGGTCATTACACTCACCATTGCCCCCAGATTGTTGATTTCAAATGGTTGAAAGACTCAGGTACTCTTCCCCATTCTCCTGCACAAACTGCCCCTCAGCAGGCACCACAACAATACGTGCAACAACCCCCTCCCACCGTGATGAAAAATCCTATTCCACATCAAGGTGTGATAAACAACCAACAAGATACACATCACCCCCCACCTCAGGTGGGCCAATACCACAACCCCAACAATCCAGCAGAGTGAACAATTCTCCTCACGAGTGAGGAAGAAATCCTTCTGCAAACCCGTAACCGTCAGTATCATGCACCCACTGAGTCTCCTCCCATCACTTTAGAGATGAATCCTACACCAGCAGGACCCCCGTTGGTGATCCCTCGCCCTTCCACTAAACCACCACTACACATCGCTCGCATCCCCTTGTGCAGGAATGTCCACATCCCACAGGCTAGGGCAGCTCACAACTATAGTTTGGTAGACAACTTAGCACAATCCCCGACTGCCATGTCAGTCTAGTAAGTCCTCCAGACTTGTCCCACTCAGCGAAAATCATTACTTTCCACCTTGGGGGCAGTCAACCCTGCAGATACTCGACTCATCACCTTTGATCTTGACATCGTAGAACCTCGTCTTCCCACCTTGATCGCTTTTCAAATACCAGTGAAAATACGAAACATCACAGTTCATTGATGTATCATCGATGAAGGTGCATCTACGTGCATCGTGTCCAAAACAGTATGGAAAAAACTTGGTTCCCCGCAACTCATACCCTCTGCTATCACATTACGAGCTTATGACGGACGACCATCCTCTCCCGAAGGGCTCTTCCAAAACGTCCCCATTGAACTCGGGGGCAAGACTATTCTCATCGACATCGAAGTTATCGATGCCCCGCTCGACTATAATATCCTGTTCGGTCGTAGCTACATGTACGCTATGAAGGCAGTGGCATCTTCCGTCTTTCGGACAATGATGTTCCCTCACAATGGGAATATCATGACCATCAACCAAGTCTCACATTATGAGCCTAACCCATCTGCCAACCTCGATAACATTCTTCCCCTCATCCACACAAACCAAGACGCATATCCACTGGTCGAGATGGGTCCTGGGATTTTTAAAGATCCATCCTTATTAGGAACATACCATGGAGCACCACCACTCCTTCATCCTACTAATCAAGTATGTGTCATCTCATCTAACGGAACTCACACAGAGGATGCTATTCCTCCTCAAGAGGCTTCAGTCATTCCTGACGTCCCAATAGTCGCAGAACCACTCCCGTCGGAGCCTCCTGCACACTCGTCGGCCCTAGTAGTCCACGAATCCACATCCCCTCAAGGGAATAATCCCATCTGGGAGATAGTTCCCCAACCCCTCACCCAAATTCCCTTCTTTTACCCTCCACCAGGTATCAAATCTTTTCAAGTAGCCGCAACACTCACACTACCAAATATGGTGTTAGCAATCCTAGTTTGGTATTTACACCCACTAGCGATGGTCCCTCGACCATCCCTTCCCCCATAAGAAGGACTTACCATGACAATTCTTGTCCTTAACCCCACCACCCCCCCACTCACTAACCTCCTGGCGATAGCTGGGGGCAGGAGAAAGAAGAAAGATCCTACCGCTCCACTTCCTCCACGCATCCCACCACCTTGTGCACTATGTGAGAAAGAGGGCCACCAAACCAACAATTGTCCATCACTACCTGAATTACGGAATTTGACCCCCCTCAATCAAACTCCCACAACACCCGCCACTACTGCTAATCCCACCAATACCACCAACCCTTCCAGTAGTAAAGGGTTGAGGACCAAATATGCTTGTGCTATATGTTCAGAGTATGGCCATTACACCCATCATTGCCCAACACTGTCGCGCTTTCGGCAGACATTAGCGACTGTATGCCAGAACTTCCAGAGCATTCCACGCCCTGCTACGTCCTCTTCAAATATCACTGAAATTTGCTATGTCACCACTTTCTTCAATGAACGTATGAGATGCCCTTGGTCTCTCTGCAATTCATTAGCTCATTTTACATACCAGTGTCCTATGATACTTGAATACAGGCAACGTCAATTGGCCCTGCTTCACCAACCCGCAGAGGTGATAATTGACATCACCTCATCACTAGAGGATCTTCATGTCATTTATCCCGAGCCAGAGGCACTCCCAATGCCTCCATCTTCCCTTGCGCTCTTTGTGGTGAGTTCGGTCATTACACTCACCATTGCCCCCAGATTGCTGATTTCAAATGGTTGAAAGACTCGGGTAGTCTTCCCCATTCTCCCTCACAAAATTCCCCTCAGCCGGAACCACAATAATACGTGCAACAACCCCCTCCCGCCGTGCTACAAAATCCTATTCCACATCAAGGTGTGATGAACACCCAATAGGATACAAAACACCCCCCACCTCATGTGGGCCAATACCACAACCCCAACAATCCAGCAGAGCGAACAATTCTCCTCACTAGTGAGGAAGAAATCCTTCTACAAACCCGTAACCGTCAGTATCATGGACCCACTGAGTCTCCTCCCATAACTTTAGAGACAAATCCTACACCGGCGGGACCCCCATTGGTGATCCCTCGCCCTTATGCTTAACCACCACTATGCATCCCTCGCATCCCCTTGTGTAGGAATGTCCACAACCCACAGGCTAAGGTAGCTCACAACTATAGTTTGGTAGACGACTTAGCATAGTCCCCGGCTGCCATGTCTATCTTGGAAGTCCTCCAGACTTGTCCCACTTAGCGGAAATCATTACTTTCCACCTTGGGGGTAGTTGACCCTATAGATACTCGACTCATCACCTTTGATCTTGACAGCAGAGAACCTCGTCTTCCTGCCTTGATCGCTTTTCAAATACCAGTGAAAATACGGAACATCACAGTTCATCGGTGTATCATCGATGAAGGTGCATCTACGTGCATCATGTCCAAAACAGTATGGCAAAAACTTGGTTCCCTGGAACTCATACCCTCTGCTATCACATTATGAGCTTATGAAGGACGACCATCCTCTCCTAAAGGGCTCTTCCAAAACGTCCCCATTGAACTTGGGGGCAATACTATTCTCATCGACATCGAAGTTATCGACGCCCCGCTCGACTATAATATCCTGTTCGGTTGTAGCTACATGTACACTATGAAGGTAGTGGAATCTTCCATATTTCGGACAATGATGTTCCCTCACAATGGGAAGATCGTGACCATTGACCAAGTCTCACAGTATGAGCCTAACCCATCTGCCAACCTCGATAACATTCTTCCACTCATCCACACAAACCAAGACGCATATCCACTCGTCGAGATGGGTCCTGGGATTTTTAAAGATCCATCCTTGTTAGGAACATACAATGGAGCACCACCACTCCTTCATCCTACTAATCAAGTATGTGTCATCTCATCTAATGGAACTCACACATAGGATGCTATTCCTCCTCAAGAGGCTTCAGTCATTCTTGATGTCCCAATAGTCGCATAACCACTCCCGCTGGAGCCTCCTGTGCACTCGTCGGCCCCAACAGTCCACAAATCCACATCCCCTCAAGGGAATAATCCCATCTGGGAGACAGTTCCCCAACCCCTCACCCAAATTCCCTTCTTTTACCCTCCACCAGGTATCAAAGCTTTTCAGGTAGCCGCAACACTCACACTACCAAATATGGTGTTAGCAATCCCAGTTTGGTATTTACACCCACCAACGATGGTCCCTCGACCATCCCTTCCCCCACAAGAAGGACTTCCCATGATGATTTCCGTCCTTACCCCCACCACCCTCCCACTCACTAACCTCCCAGCGATAGCTGGGGTCAGGAGAAAGAAGAAATATCCCACCGCTCCACTTCTTCCATGCATCCCACCACCTTGTGCACTATGTGAGAAAGAGGGCCACCAAACCAACAATTGTCCATCACTACCTGAATTATGGAATTTGATCCCCCTCAATCAAACTCCCACAACACTTGCCACTACTACTAATCCCACCAATACCACCAACCCTTCCAGTAGTAAAGGGTTGAGGACCAAATATTCTTGTGCTATATGTTCAGAGTATGGCCATTACACCCATCATTGCCTAGCACTGCCGCACTTTCGGCAGACATTAGCGACTGCACGCCAAAAATTCCAAAGCATTCCACACCCTGCTACGTCCTCTTCAAATATCACTGACATTTGCTATGTCACCACTTCTGTCAATGAACGTATGAGATGCCCTTGCTCTCTCTGCAATTAATTAGCTCATTTTACATACCAGTGTCCTATGATACTTGAATACAGGCAACGTCAATTGGCCCTGCTTCACCAACCCGCAGAGGCGATAATTGACATCACCTCATCACTAGAGCATCTTCATGTCATTTCTCCTGAGCCTGAGGCACTCCCAATGCCTCCATGGTTCTTCAATGACATCATTGAAGAACCATGGATTTCTGACCCATGCTTTCTATTGTCCTGCTACATAGTTTCTGAGGTAACCTTCCACCCATTTTTTGACTATCTCAGTCTGACCATCCGTCTGAGGGTGATAGCTAGTAATAGGAGTCAATGTCGTACCCACTAATGTGAACAACTCCTGCCAAAATGTACTCATGAATATTCTTTCCCTGTCACTGATGATGGTTTTGGGTAGGCCGTGTAGTCTGAACACCTCTCTGAAAAATAATTCGGCCACCTGTGTTGCACTGAAGTCTGTGG
>ML787478.1:732527-799921 GCA_009831015.1 Picea engelmannii | reverse complement strand
GTCATTCCTGCAATCAAACTTAGTACTAATCCTGCAATAAAACTTGTGAGATCATCATAAAACATAAAATGTGAGATTAAGTACGAATGCGACAAATTAAAGAGATAAAAAAAAATACGTTCTTATACTGGTTGTCGTGGTCGTGGCACGTGCGCGTTGTTTCATCATTGATTCCTGCTTGAAGTGACTTAAGAAAAACGAATTAATGTTGAGCGTATTGTTTTCAGAAATTTTTAAAAAGTACATTTGCAATTTTTATCATTTGTTTCTAATTTTTATTTTTATTTTTATTTTTAATTTTATTATGTTTGACCTAAAACATATATATATTATTTTTTGAAATGAAATTATTTTAAAATAAAACAAATAATAAATATAGATTTTTTTTGTTATGATAAAAAATGAATTTCTTCATAATAAAACAAACAATTTTTAATTTTTTTTGGTTATGGTTTTATTATTACACCTACACCACAATGATCGGTAGCATCAAGGTAGGCTGGTGACTAGATGTTGTCCTTTCTACTTGCTTTCAAAGAGGTTGATGCGGTCTTGAACACTAAGTCGTCTGGAGGGCTGGGATCTTTGAACATGCTCTGGCTCATGTTTGTCACCACCATTACTTTCAATATCATTGTCACTATTTTCCTTATTCGAATGCTTAACTCTACGAGACTGATCATCCACATGACCACTATTTATAATCATTCCAGATCCACTTCTCCCTGTCTAAACTCCTTGTGTTGATGCTAATGCAACATTGATTTGAGCGGGAAAAGCTCAGTGCTTTGCTGTATAGGAGGGGTCATTAAAGATTTTACCACAAGCGGTGAAGAATATAATGGATAAAATATCTGTGTGTATTATGGATGCAAAATGATCTATTTTCCGGATCTCTTTTCTTTACCCTCCATAGGCAAACTCACCTTCACAAGCACAATCCATCGGGGCTTCACCTCCTTCTATGGTTCTTGGCAACATGTCAGATCAGGAATTATCATAGCTCTGTAGTTGGTGTTGGACTCTCTCTGGGAGAAAACCACTTCCCAACAGACTCTCTCATCTAGAGAGAGTTGCTCAAGGGCCTGACAACCTGCCTCTTCTTCCACAGGCCTGACAACCTGATTCTTCAGCCAACTTCAACTCAAAGCCCACAAGGTAAGGATAACAACAATAGCAACTGGTCAACACCACTTAGGAAAATAGAAGGTTGCAACCCCAGAATGGTTAAGGTATGAAATCGGCTCTGCGAGGGAGTATATGACAGTTCACAGGACACACAGGAGACACGGCTCATCCCATGGGTTTGCCACTAGTTTTTAGTGGTGCCTAGCTATGCAGAGGTCAAGCGGAGACTCAACACGAGCTCAGATGGAGGATGTCTCAGCTTCTCAGGAAGACATATTGGTTTTTTGGTTTTTAGAGCTGCGTGAGGTTATCCAGAGATTAGACGCAAAGTATGACAGAATGAGGAGCGAACCCCCTTCACGGCTGACTTCTGCAGCTTTAACTGCCTGCGCCAAGGTCAGTATATGTCTTCCTGGAGCTGCATGCACTCCATTTTGCATACATTCCTTTCCAAGAACTTAGGACAACACTCAACAATTGTCGACCTTAGCCTTTTTGGAAATAATAATAAATTATTATCCCTTTTAGAGGTAAGCCCCCTAGCTTAGCCCCTAGGCCCAACACTTAGCCTTTCTTTCCACCTTTCAGCCCCCTTTCCCTTACCCACTCTGTGGAAGCTTAGTTCCCCATCACTCTTTCTTCGTGGTCGGTCTGCACGCAGCAATGTTTATATTTTTATTAATGTTCTGCATAATTACATATACAAAAACAGGCTCCTGGTCTTAACACTTAGGCTCTCCGGCCTAATAAACACATAAGCCCACCAACTTATCAATACTCGGCTCACAAGCCTACAAAACATGATTACAATTCATAATATAACTGGGGCACTACCGGGGAATATTACACTCACCATCCATAAGTTGGAATTTTGGCCAATGTGTTGACACATTCTCCACACAGTTCCTATTGTCTTCCCAATTAATTTGATGCCTTCCTTTTCGACCCGAACACTACACCAAGAATATAATTCTGTGGTGTTCATTAGTGTTAGCAAAAAGGTTGCAGTCCAAGTTTTATTTAAAGGTAGGAATCTTTTAGTACCTGTGTGGCTCATAGCCTTTCCATATCCATACCTTGCCATATCCAACCATGTCCTAATCTCATACATGACTAGCTTACTGGCATTTAGTCCTATAACAAGTTCTTATCTTTTAATTCTTTGGTTATTACCCCATAACCAAATTAACATGACATTCTACTATGTCAGTGTGTGCATTCAGAAGCTAAAAAGATTTGAATTAATACATGCCTCCAGCCTTTACCACATCCAGTGGTATACACTCAATAATATAATCATGTGATTTTATAAAATAACTCTGGCTAAGGAAATTCTTACCTAAATTTCCTTTCAACAATTATATAAAAAGAGTAATAAAAACTCATACCTGCATGACTGCCATTAATAAATTTTATACTACATGCATGTATGATGGCAATAGAAGCTTTCATGCTTCTTTTATCAAACTTATAACCAACACTTCATTTCTTTGTTGCTTCCCTCCTTGTGCAAAAACATCACCAACAACACTTGCAAGCATGCAAGCATTATTTCCTCTGGCTGACCCAACAAGTCGTAACATACTTGCTGCCACAGAAATTGCAGCAACTTCTTTCTCCTTATAAAACTTTTCCTTGTTGATCCCAGAAGTCTAAAATTTTTCCTGGATTCCTGAATCCAACTAACCCAACTCGTACTTGGATGAATTAAATTCCTAACCAAGTTGTTTTATAGACTCAGGATTCTTCAACATCTAGTTACTCTTCAGGACTGAACTTCTTCAGCCCTTTCCCAATGGAATACTTTAGTACTTGAGGTTTTCTTGTACTCTTCTCTTCCCTTTTTCCAACTAGCCTCAAACTTGACTTGCCTAGGCAATCTATAGTGTATTGTAAGAATGCACATATGCCTCCTTTGCTAGCTGCATAGAATTAACTAAAAGTACTTCTTTCACCTTTCCATCATAACTTCAAGAGATACCTCCAACCTCTTGGGTTGTCACTCATGGCTCTATGTCACTTAAGATGGATTATTGTCAGGCACCATCTCCTCTGCATTCAAAAGCATACATAGAACCATTTTCTTCTTCCTGGTTCCTTTTTTATTTTTCTTTAGAAGTCAATTCACTTTTAAATTATTTGACTTGATATCTCCATACTCTTGTGGAAATATATTCACACCCTTGGAGTGCATCCACTATCCTCTACTATTCTAGCCTTCCTCCCTGGAGTGTTGACATGCATTCCTATTAGTTGGACATCTATCTCATGATTTCTTCTTCCATTATCTTAGGATGTTCATGGACTTGATTCCATCCAGGAGTTTTTCCTTGTCTACTTTTCATACTTTCCGTCACATATTATGCTGATATTAATTTTCAGCATTCCATTGTTATTTGGATTCCTCTGATTTAGTTTCTGCATGAGAGAATTATAATTCCATAAAACCTTCCTTCCTTATTCCCATTCTTTGCATCTCCATACGAACTTATGGTTCATGCATTATCATGTATTGCAGATGGCTTCTCCACCTAGCATTCACACTTGATGTGCAAGGATTGTCACCTGGACCGACTTACCCAAACAAGAATCCCATTTGGGTTTCCATGTTGCTTATCGAACCCAACATCTAATCCAATGACTTCTGAAAAATCTCAGATGTAGAATAAAGAATTTTCCCTGTCCTTCTTCCTTCTTTCTTCTATTTGAAGACATATCTAGCATTTTTTATGTTTTAATGTAACCATTACATCTGGAATCCTCTTTCCGAGACCTTCCCAATCACAGCTTCCCTGCTCAATTGTAACACACCCACGACAGGGCATAACAAATTTTGCTTTGTTAAAGGACATATTCTCCATTCATGGTTTCTAATTTGGAAGGCGGGGAACCAGTCTGACCTCTCGGTCAAGGATTTTCGATTCTTAAGCTAATCAACTCTCTGAGACCCTAATGGTATTGCTCTGTAATTAAATGCAAACCCTTTCGACTTCCAGGTGCAGGTCTAATGGTACCCGCGACCTTCCCTTCGCGCTTGGGGAATCTCTGATTTTGGGCACTAGCCCCTTTTCTGATAAGCCCCTCCTTGAGGTGACCTTGGGCGATAACCTCACGCAAAGACACAATTTTGGGCACGGTCAAAGGCGGTTTGAAACTAAAATACCTTTCGGCCCGCAATTCTCCTCGAGCCTCCACGTGTCCTTTCTTCAAAATCATGGTTTGATTGCAGCCTGCCCTCAACTTTTTAAAGTTCGAGCATATCTGATCCCCGCAATGCTATGGGACCATTGATCTCACAATCTTGACAGTGCCTCTGAATTGACGGCTCAAATCTATCCCTTTCAAAGTTGTGGATCAGATCTGACCTATTTCAAATCAACGACTGTGATTTATTTTGGAATTATGGACTTCAGAATTCTCAAGTCTCAAACTTTATTTTCTTCCATAAGTCAATCTTCTAGAGTCGACATTTTACAGACACTTTTCCTTCTCAATCAGCGGCTCTGACTCTGCTTCGGGGGTTTGACCTTTCAACTAGATCAATGGTCCTACGACACTTTTCTCGATCAACGGTCGATATTTCCTTCGGGTCTCCGGACTTCTGAGATCTCAAATCTCAAACTTCACTTCCCCTCGAAGTAAGCAAATTCCTGTCGCGTGTCCACTTGAATCAGACGGTTGAGGCTTGCTTCGAGTCTTTACCTGAAATCTACAAATTTATACCACCTGTCCTCTTTATCTGATGGCTATGAATTACTTCGGGACTTTACCTGGAATCCACCAATCTATGCCACGTCTCTTCTAGATTAGACAATCCAGATTCACCTCGAACGATCTAATGCTTAAGATTTACTTCGGATGATCTAACGCTTAAGATTTACTTCGGACGATCTGACGACTGAGATCTACTTCAGATGATCAGACGGTTGAGATTTACTTCGGCTCTCCGGACTTCGAGAGTCTCAAATCTCAACTGAAAACTCTCGAACAGATTTCTCCAGAGTCCACGATCCATCGCCACGTGTCCCTATGGATCTGGCGGTCCAAATTCACTTTGGGTCTTCGGCTTCAGAAATTTTCAAAGCACCACACAACAATCTCTCGAAGTTCTGGAACTTCGAAGCTTTGGGACTTCGGAGGATTTCACATCCGCGCATCTCAAACCGTTAATCTATGAACATTCCCACGTCACCTTTGGTGAAATCATTACATCATATCACTTACGTTTTCCAATTGCGGGGGCATGCAACGGTGGTTTGGAGTAACCCGCCTTTAGTCTCGCAATTCTTTTGACGTTAACAGGTAACCCCTCGGTGAAACCGTGGTTTGGATTATGGGACCGCCTTGCAGAATTAACTCCCATGCAACTTGGGTCCCCGCAATGCCTCCTGGTCGTCAATCTTGATGTATCATGATCAACGCCAGTGTGCGTCCTCCAACCTTTAACTTCATTATGTAACCTCAGGTCCCACTAACCATGCTCATACAGAGTGCCACGTGGTGGAATACTAGTGGCTGACTCGTGGCCCAATCAGATGGGGGTCACAGGTCACATTCCATATGGAATTTCAATCTTCCATAGGTTTAGAACCCACTTATACGTGGCACACAACCCATGTGTTCACGTCAATCCAAGTGACCTCATCATGACTCACTACTTCAGCTCTTCGGGAGCTTTCACCCTTCACTACTACGTTTGACCTTTTAACATTGGCTTGATCCAACGGTCTAGCTCTCCTCCCCATATCTACGGTGTAGATCCACTTTGGGGCTTCGGAAGTTTGTGCATCATCACATCTCTTATTTTGCATCAACTTCACCGAAGTTGTGAAGTCTGAAGGGCTTCTAGGTTAAGCCTTCTACACCCTCCCCAAATCTGACGGTCATAAGGGTTTTCCCTTTTCTTCCGAACAAATCCTACGGTTCACATTACTCTACGGTCCAGCTCCACTTCTGTCGTGGTTTTACGATACTGCTACTCCTCTTGAGCTTCTTAACACGGCCAAGGTAACCTCTTGGCACTCAGGAACGTTATGAGGTTCGAAATCGGTTCCTCCAGACACAATTTCCACTTGAACCTTGAGTCGAATGACCACTTACCCAGCCCATCCAGGCTCTGCGTTGAAACCTTGGGTCAGAACTTGAGTTTTGTCCATTTCGACAACAAATCCTTCCAAAACTCTTGCTTCAACTTCCACTAATATGGCTCATCCAGGCTCAGTGTTGTAACCATGCTCTGATACCAATTTGCAACATCCCCCGGCCTACAACTCCACCGTCGAGGCAATGCTACCTGCAAAATACCTTATCTTGTACATTTAGCTCTCATCTATGACAACTCCAACCTTAAACTATTAGGCTATGCCACACAGATATACTTGCGGAAAAACAGATGCATCCATATAAACATAGAATGACTATTCTACATATATATAACATATTATTGAGGAAATAACAGTAAGCCTACACATGCATCATATACAACATACACAGGCAATACTCATCAATTACAACATATGTACCATTACACAACATGTAAATGAATAGAAAAGTGGTACTTATCGTTTATTAGAAAACCACCAACTGTGTGCAGACCTTCCACGAACCTCCCAACCATAGACCACACTGCTCATCACACTTAGCAGTAGGTCTACCATGAGCTGGGACTAAGCTCCACTAGGAAAGGGATTCCTAGACTAGGCAAGGTCAATAGGGAAGTTGCACAAAACATAGGAAGGATGTGTTATCCCATGAGCCACTTATGCCCACAACCCACAGACCCTCAATCCCCACACGCCTGCTCCACCCCATGAGGGTACACCTTCACTAATACAAGTCCATCGGCTATTACACCTCCCTTACCTTGGGCTTCAGCAACAGGATGGACCAGAACTCTCAGATTACTGTAGTTTCTACGTGACTCCCTTCTAGGAGAACTCACTTCCCAGCAAACTCTCTCGCCTGGGAGAGTTTCTCACAGGCCCGACAACCTGCCTCTTCAACCAATATTCGACTCATCTACAACTAGGTACGGGTGACAGCAACAGCAACAGGGAAAACGAGTATGGACACCCAAAACCATAACAATCATACACTAGACATATCAAGGCTCAGTAAGGAACAACCGACAGTAGCAAGCCACTCTCAATCAAGGAACTGTGTGGCCGCAACAGCCAACAATTATGACACAACACGACTCAGACATTTACAGGGTGCTCAGACTTCACAAGAGACATGTAACATCCCCAACCACCAATAGACCAAGAAATGCCACTACTTAGACGCTTTACTTAGCTTTGATACCAATTTGTAACATCCCCAACCATTACGGTCTGGGTAATGCTACAAACACAACCTTAAAGTTGTCTTTTACTGCTCTGATCTGTGACAGCTCCAGCCTTATACTACTGGGCTATGCCACACAGAGATACTTGCGGAAAAACATACACATTCATATAAACATAGAATGGTTATTCTACATATATATAACATAATAATGTGGAAATAACAGTAAGCCTACACATGCAACATATACAACATACACAGACAATACTCATCAATTACAACATATGTAGCATTAAACATCATGTAAATGAACATAAAAGCAGTATTTATCTTTTCGACTAGAGTAACACCACCAACTGCATGCAGACCTTCCATGAACCTCCCAACCTTAGACCACATTGCTCATCATGCTCAGCAGTGGGTCACCCCCGAGCTAGGACCAAGCTCCACCCAGGGCAAGGGAATCCTAGACTAGGCTGGGGTTATAGGAACACTGCACAGTGCAACCAGAAGGATTCTCTCCAGGAGCCTTTTTACACCCACTACTCACGGACTCTCATTCCCCACATGCCTGTTCCACCCAAGAGTATACACCTTCATTGTCACAAAGTCCATCGGTTGCTTCACCTCCCTCTCAGGGTCTCGGTAACATGCCAGATCAAAAATTCTCAAATCTTCGTAGCTAGTGTTGGACTCTCTCTGGGAGAAAACCACTTCCCAACAAACTCTTTCACCTAGAGAGAGTTTCTCACAGGCCTGACAAACCTGCCTCTTCAACCACGGTCTTAACAACCCGCTTCTTCAACCAGTTACAACTCAATTCCTGCAAGGTAAGGATAACAACAACAACAACAACATTCGATTAACTCACGGGTGATTGCAAGGACAGAAAAATTGGGCATGGACATCCAAAAACGACAACAGTCCACACTAAGACGCAACACGGCTCAAACATTGACCGGGTGCTCAGACTTCATAGGAGACACAGCTCAGTCTGTTGGTTTTCCCACGGGTTTTAGGGTGCGTGATAAGGAATCAACGCAGAGGTTAATCATCGAGGTTTTGGGTTCAGACTACAGATGGAAGACTGGACAGGACCGCAAACATGATTTGACTCACGGCTTACTGGTTCCAAAGATCTGTGATAGATTCCCCCGGTTCACAGTTAGACAATGGATGGAGAATGGAAAGCGAACCTAGGTGGAGGATGGGAGAATGCAAGAGCGAACCCCCAACATGGTTGACTTCTTCAGCTTTAATTGCATGTGCCCAGGTCAACACTTGTCTTCCTGGAGCTGCATGCACTCCATTTTTCATACGTTCCTTTTCTAGGAACTTAGGACAACACTTGGTCAATTGACCACCTTAGCCTTTTAGGAAATAACAATAAATTATTATCCCCTTTAGAGATAAACCCCCTAGCTTAGCCCCTAGGCCCAAACACTTAGCCTCCTCCCTTACCCAACCTTGTTGAAGCTTAGTCCCCCATCACTCTTTTGTCATAGTCGGTCTACACGCAACGATGTTTATATTTTATTAATGATCTGCATAATTGCATATACAAAATCAGGCTCCTGGCCTTTAACACCTAGGTTCTCCGGCCTAATAAACACATAAGCCTACCAGCTTATTATAACACTCGGCTCACCAACCTACAAAACATGTTTACAATTCATAAATACAACTGGGGCACATCCTTGGGGTATTACAATCCCCTCCCCTTATTTTTGCACTGTCCTCAGTGCAACTCTTTACACAACATCAACAAGATTTCCAAAATCTTCAAAAAAATGTGGGTATTCTGCCCACATAGCATCCTCATGCTCCCATGTCACATCCTCATGAGTGTACCAGGTCCACTGGAACTTTACAAGCCCTATGGCTCGATTCCGAAGCTATTTGCTCTTCAAGTCCAATATGCGCACTGGATGCACTTGCAAGACGCCTTCTTGCTCCACCTGAATCACATTCCAATCAATAACATGATTAGCATTAGGTATATATTTCTTAAGCAATGAAACATGAAACACATTATGTACAGTCATGGATGCAGGTAATGCAAGCATATATATATATATATAGAAGATACACAACATACAATAAATAGAGAATCGATACTTATCTTTTGATTGAGAAGACCTTCCACATCAACATGGTCTAGACCAAGGTACCAAACCTCAACAACACTCCAACCAATGGTTTCTCCTTCCCCACATGCATGTCCCACCCCAGGAGTGTACACCTTCACTGTCACACAATCCATCAGATGCTACACCTCCCTTTCCTTGGGCTTCAGCAACAGGTCGGCTCAAGAACTGTCAGAGCATCGTGGCTCCCAGAGTTCCAACTGCCCTCAAGGTCTCAAAGTACCCTCTAGGCCTCATACTGGGAAACCTATCCCCACACTTCTCCCTCCAGGGATCTAGCCTTCTCCAAGGCAACCCAAGGAGAAGTTTACACACACTCAGATCCACCAGGGATCCACAGGGTAAGATCTTTTGTCTTTAATCAGCATCTTCCCCGAGCTACTCTTTGTAGTCAACATTCCAACTTTGATCAACATCATCTCATATGCATCACCCACATGCAGTTATCATGAGAAAATACAAAAAAAATTATTTAGAAACTCGAAATTAGTTCAAAGGGAATTCATCTTTTCCCCAAAACATGAAATTCTATTTCATAATTCATCTTGGTTGTTGCCATATTATGAATGCAACCATCCTTGTGGTTTTCCATAGGCACCAAACTGCATACCATTTTTTCTATAATGATTCATCTTGCATACAACCAACAAATTGTCAGTATTTCATGTACATCATAATTCAATTGCAATATGTACAAAATCTTATGCAGCGATCTTAGAATTTCCTGCACCTATCAATTCAATCACAATTACCCAATAATTTAATAAACTAGAACGACTCGGCATTCTATGCATATGCATGTTCACAGTAATATCTGTGATTTCATTACTTCTTTTTCTGAACAAGAAAATTTCCTGTATTCAATGCTCATGTGACTACTTGACTTGAAACTTTCCTGTTGCAATGTCTAGCAACTCCTGAAATGTCCTCAGCTTCATGAGTTCACAACATTTCAATTGTCAGTAACAATTATTTCCATGCAATAATATATATGCATGTAGTTACAAAACTCATTCAACTATTGCTTTTCATATACAATTATATCACTTACTATGCATGAGTGCAATTCTCAATCCATACTTATTTAGTGCACCTTGCATTGAATTACAGAATGCTCTTAATCTCAGTCATGTATCTCACCATCCATAAGTTGGAATTTTGGCCAATGTGTTGACACATTCTCCACACACTTCCTATTGTCTTCCCAATTAATTGGATGCCTTCCTTTTCGACCCGAACACTACACCGAGAATATAATTTTGTGGTGTTCATTAGTGTTAGCAAAAAGGTTGCAGTCTAAGTTTTATTTAAAGGTAGGAAGCTTTTAGTACCTGTGTGGCTCATAACCTTTCCATATCCAACCATGTCCTAGTCTCATACATGACTAGCTTACTGGCATTCATTGTTATATAAGAAGTATGTCTTCTGAATTAACATGGTTATGATTCCATAACCAATCATAACATAATATGCAACTGACATTTTATCTAAGTGCATTCTAGCATCAACAACACTTACATACTCTAGGCCTTCGGCCATTACATATCAATTTAAATATTGAAAATTAACTGAGGGAATCCTTACCTCGATCGCCTTCAACATGTATGCATCAACAAAAACTAAATGCATACATGCCTAGTTGTTACCAACTTACTTGTTATTGTCTAACCAACTGATATTTGTAGAAGCTCACAGACTTCCCCCTTCATCATCTTGATCACCATTCCTGTCATCCTCATGGGTCTTCACCTCGATGGAAATTATAAGCAACAACAACATCCACATATTTAACTTAGTGTGTCATTTTTCCTGAATACATAATCCATCCTTTAGTCATACTCAAACATTATTTCATAATAGCAGACTATTCTAAGTTCACCAGCATGTTATATGCATATCCAAGCATGTACATATGCAAAATTACACATCCATATGCACCAAGCATTTACTGTCAGCATGCCTACTTATGCATATGCAATTTAACTTCATTGTATGCTTCATGCACCCTAGTGCATTTCTGTTTCAATTCACTTATTTATTTATCTATTTCTATTGTAGTTGGTTGTCCTTGAATTCCTTTGGATCCTTGATGCCTTGTGTGCTCCCATTCTTCTCATCTGCACTATGGTTTCTTGGGTCTGAACACTTTTCCATCCACATTCCACATGGCCATTCTTTCCCACTTAGTATCATTCCCCAATGGAAATCCATTTTCATTCAGTGCCACTTTTGAAGTGAGAGAGCATTCCAATTCCTCTGCATTGGCATCTTGCTTCCACTGTAAACTCTGATTTAAGCTTTTAGACAGTAGATAATTCATATCTAACAAATCCTTCCCTGGAACTCCTATGCTTGACACATAGAGATTATTCACACACCACCTCTTAAGATCTTTGTTTCCTTCCACATCAAGCTTGCAATTGTCTACACATCTCTACCTTCAAGGCTATGGAGCCTTACTTTTCCTTTTTATGCCCATTAATGACATTATTCACCTGCTAGCTTCATGTCCCATGTGAGGATTCTTTCTTTTGTAGTACCTCATCCAACAATTTTTAAGAAAAGTCATGCCTTCATGACCCTAACATCTGATCTTATTCTTGAATTGATTTGGTTATACCTCTAATCCTGATAACCCTGCAAGCAACCATCTTGTTATAACTATACATATCATACAAAAATTGTCAATTAAATTTACAGGTACCTTTTCATTTAAGTGATAATATTATTTTTTAATTAATATCATTTTTCCTTTTTATATGAATTAACTCTTTTTTTAATCATGACTATGTGTCGGTTCTTTTGTCAATGTTGAGTCGGATTGACTCTTCGGGCCTTTGCTAGACCCCTATTAATCTTACATAGGTCCCCTTTCCTTCTATGTGCAGGTCCTCACAGACCCACAAGCTATTCCTGCACACTTCCAAAACTCCAAGTTTCGGGCACTAGCCCCTTTTCATTAGCCCTTTCCTTCATATGACCCTGGGCTATAACCTCATGGAAAATTGTGATTGTGGGCATGGGAAAGAGTGGTTTTAGGCCAACCATATTTTCACCCCGCAATCACCTCTAGTTTCCACGCATCACTTTCTTAAAATCATGGTATAAATTGCGGCCTGCTCTCAGATTTTTAACATCTGAGCAAGTTCTGGCCCCGCAATCTAGCTTGTCCATCGATCACCAATCCCTTGGCGATGATCTGCGATCAACAGATGTTATCTATCCTCACTTTTCTACCTTCTTTCCTCCTTCCACGCACTATCCCAGATCTACACGATATGTCGACATGTAGCTCCCTTCCAAATCAATGCCTGCGGTTGATTCTGGCTCTCCGACCCTCGGGAGTTTCAACTCTCAACTATCTATTTTTCCCCATATGACAATCTTCTAGAGTGGAAGATCTAATGACACCTATCCTCAAAAATCGGATGGTTCTAATGAACTTCGGTTCTCCAGCCTTCAGGAGTTCTCATGTCTCCACACACACAAATCTTCGAAGTGAATTTCCCCAAAGTGACAGATCTTTTTCCACGTGTCCTCTCCAAATCAAAAGCCCTGATTCTCTTCGAGACTTTGGCTCTTTCCAACCAAGACCAGATCAACAGTCCTTCGACCTCCTCCTTGATCAATGATCGAGATACTGCTTTGGAACTTCGGTGCTTTCAAACTCTTCTCCTTTGCGTTCTCCCAGAGTGCTTCCACCCAAAGTCCACGATCTGTCACCACACACCCTTCTGGATCTACAGTCCAAATTCACTTCGGGTCTCCGACTCTCTGGGATTTAGGAGTTTCAACTCTCAACTGAAACTCTCAAAGTGTTTTTCCCAAAAACTCTGATCTATTGACATGTACCCCTCCTGGCGATCAACAACTAGGACCTACTTCGGTGATTTCAAACTCTCCTCGACCACAAGCTCTCGCTCAGGGGTTGTGGATCTTGCGCCACCTGTCCCTCTTGGCGATGAATGGTCCCTAACTCGCTTCGGGACTTCGAGAATTGGCCAGTCAAACCCTCTAGTGCAAACAAAGTTTAACACTCATGCACTTTACCTTAGATCGGATGACTATCATCCCCCTGCGCTCAGATCCGATGCTTAGGATCTGCTCCTTCTCAGCGCTTCTCCTCTGCTTCCATGGACATTGATCTAACAGTCTAGAATTCTCCCCACAAACAATTTGATGGTTGTTGTCACTCCTCCTCTTGAGCTTTTAACTTCTTCCAAACTTGAATAGTTTGTAGACGTTCAAAGGCCTCAACCTTCATTCCTCCTGCGAGTCCAACTATCTTTAGTCTCGCCTTTGCTCTTGAAAACATTATCTCTTCTGAGATTTTGGATTCTCTTAGACCGATGATACTAAAGGACTTCACTACTCCATGGATTTCCTAAGGGGCTCATGACCATCCATCTCACAATAGTTCTCAAGTCATCGGTAGTTCAGGTAACTTGACTATTGTCTACTTCCTATATCTGATAGTCAGGATGTTTCCCGGGCATCCTCGGATCTAAGGCTCAGAGTTAACTTTGAGACTTCGAAACTTTGGGGATTTGACCTCCCTTACGACGAACTCGTTCAATTCGTTGAACTCGCAAAGTCCAAATGGCTCCAAGGGTTAACTCCCACACTCTTTCATCTATCCAATGGTCATAACAAACCGTGGCTCTTTCCAAACAAATTTTCATCCATTCTCCTTCAAAACAAAGCGACCTTCCCTTTCAATACTTTGACCTCACTACTCTTCCTGAAATTTGAAAGCTCTGAAAGAATTAAGAGCTCTGTGATCTTTCTCCTAAATTCAACATTTAGAAGGTTCTTCTGCACACTCTCCAGATCTGACGGTCATAAGGGTTTTCCCTTTTCTTCTGAACAATTCCTATGGTTCCCATTACTCTATGGTCCAACACCACTTCTGTCGCGGTTTTACAATACCACTACTCCTCTTGAGCTTCTTAACACGACCAACGTAATCCTCTTGGCACTCAGGTATGTTTTTGAGGTCCAAAATTGGTTCCTCTTAACACAATTTCCTCTTGAAACCTTGAGTCCAATGACCACTTATCCAACCCATCCAGGCTCAGTGTTGAAACCATGGGTCAGAACTTGAGTTTTTTCCATTTTGACAAGAACTACTTCCGAAACTCTTGCTTCAATTTCCACTAACATGGCCCATCCAGGCTTAGTGTTGAAACCATGCTCTTGTACCATATTGTAACATCCCCAGCCACCAATAGGCCAGGCAATGGCACTTCTCAGATGCTTTACTTAGCTCTGATACCAATTTGTAACATCCCCAACCATCATGGGTTAGGTAATGCTACCAACACAACCTTAAAGTTGTCTTTTACTGCTCTAATCTGTGACAGATCTAGCCTTATACTACTATGTTATGCCACACATAGATACTTGCGGAAAAACATACACATTCATATAAACATAGAATGATTATTCTACATATATATAACATAAGAATGTGGAAATAACATTAAGCCTACACATGAAACATATACAACATACACAAGCAATATTCATCAATTACAACATATGTACCATTACACATCATGTAAATGAAAATAAAAGTGATACTTATTTTTTCAACTAGAGTAACACCACCAACTGCATGCAGACCTTCCATGAACCTCCCAACCTTAGACCACGTTGCTCATCACACTCAACAGTGGGTCACTCCCGAGCTAGAACCAAGCTCCACCCAGGGCAAGGGAATCTTAGACTAGGCTGGGTTTACAGGAACATTGCATAGTGCAACCGAAAAGATTCTCTCCAGGAGCATTCTTACGCCCACTACTCACGGACTCTCATTACCCACATGCCTGTTCCACCCGGGAGTTTACACCTTCACTATCACATATTCCATCGGTTTCTTCACCTCCTTCTCAAGGTCTCGACAACAAGCCAGATTAGGAATTCTCAGAGCTTCGTAGTTGGTGCTAGACTCTCTCTGGGAGAAAACCACTTCCCAACAAACTCTCTCACCTAGAGAGAGCTGCTCACAGGCCTGACAACCTGCCTCTTCAACCACGGCCCTGACAACCTGCTTCTTCAACTAGTTACAACTCAATTCCCACATGGTAAGGATAACAACAACAACAACAACATTCCTTTAACTCACGGGTGACAACAACAACAGGAAAATTGGGCATGGACATCCAAAAATGACAGCAATCCACACTAAGATGCAACACGAATCAGACATTTACAGGGTGCTCAAACTTCACAAGAGACTCAGTCCCTCGGTTTTCCCATGGGTTTCAGGGTGTGTGACAAGGAATCAATGCAGAGATCGATCATCGAGGTTTTGGGTTCAGACTGCAGATGGAAGAATGGACAGGACCCCCAACACGATTTGACTCATGGGTTAGTGGTTCCGGAGATCCATGATGGATGTCCCCGGTTCACGGTTAGACAGTGGATGGAGAATTGAAAGCGAACCCAGATGGAGGATGGGAGAATCCAAGAGCGAACCCCCAACACGGCTGACTTCTTCAGTTTTAACTACATGCACCTAGGTCGACACCTATCTTCCTGGCGCTGCATGCACTCCATTTTGCATACGTTCCTTTTCTAGGAACTTAGGACAACACTTGGTCAATTGACCACCTTAGCCTTTTAGGAAATAATAATAAATTATTATCCCCTTTAGAGGTAATCCCCCTAGCTTATCCCCTTAGGCCAAACACTTAGCCTCCTCCCTTACCCAACCTTGTGGAAGCTTAGTCCCCCATCACTCTTTTTTCGTGGTCGGTCTATACGTAACGATGTTTATATTTTATTAATGATCTGCATAATTACATATACAAAATCAGGCTCCTGGCCTTTAACACCTAGGCTCTCCGGCCTAATAAACACATAAGCCTACCAGCTTATTATAACACTTGACTCACCAACCTGCAAAACATGTTTACAATTCATAAATACAATTGGGGCACGTCCTTGGGGTATTGCAAGACACGGCTCAGTCCACGGGTTTGCCACTGGTTTCCGGGTGTGTGACCAGGAAACAATGCAGAGGTTGGTCATGGAGGTTTCAAGTTCAGACTCCAGATGGAAGAATGGACATCCCCCCCAACAGTGTTGGCTTTCCTAGCTATAATTGCATGCGCTCAGGTCGACACATGTCTTCCTACAACTGCATGCATTCCACTTCGCACTCATTCCCTTTCCGAGGAACTTAGGATAAAAACATGTCTTTCACATAGCTTTTGGAATATTAATAAATTATTATTCTCAAGGACTTAAGCCCCTAAGCTTAGCCCCTCTTTCCAACCTTTCAGCCCCCTCTCCCTTACCCAGCCTTGTGGAAGCTTAGTCACCCATCACTCTTTCTTCGTGGTCGGTCTACACGCAGCAATGTAATTATATTAAATATATGATCATTTACACATATACAATAGTAGGCTCACTAGCCTTTGCATCTAGGCTCTCTGGCCTAAGCACCACATAAGCCTCCTAGCTTATTATAACTCGGCTCACCATCCTATCTAATATGTTTACAATTCATAATTACAACTGGGGCTTTGTCTGGGGATATTACACTACAGGTAAATCATTCATAGAAGTATAAGTAAGGATAACTCTTGGCTTCCTTACAACAATAAATTGCATTTCTTGATCTTTCTTAATCTCCTTCAAGAGTTCCTTCCCACTCATGAGAAGTACTCTTGTGTTAACTTCTTCCTTTTCTTTCTTCTCTTCTATTGGTAGTAACATGTGGGTTCTACCATTTTTTTCCAGAGTATAAGTATTCTTCTGTAATATCCCCAAGGACGAGCCCCAGTTGTATTTATGAATTGTAAACATGTTTTGTAGGCTGGTGAGCCGAGTGTTGATAAGTCGGTTGGCTTATGTGTTTATTAGGCCGGAGAGCCTAAGTGTTAAAGGCCAGGAGATTTTTTTTGTATATGTAATTATGCAGAACATTAATTAAGATTAAACATCACTGTGTGCAGACCGACCACGAAGAAAGAGTGATGGGGGACTAAGCTTCCATAGGGTGGGTAAGGGAAAGGGGGCTGAAAGGTTGGAAAGAGGGGCTAATCTTAGGGGATTAATTCCTTGACAACAATATTTTTTTATTATTCCAAAATTTTGTGAAAGATATGTTTTTATCCTAAGTCCTGGGAGAGGCAACATGTGCAAAAGGGAACGCATGCAGCTCTAGGAAGACGAGTGTTGACCTCGGCACATGCAGTTAAAATCTCAAGTGTCAACTGTGTTGGGGGTTCTTTGGTCATTCTTCCAACCTTCGCCTAGGTTCATTGGTTATTCTTCCCCATCCTCCGTGAATTTTGTTTGGCTCTTTGATCGACCTCTGCATTGATTCTGAGTCACGCACCCTGAAACAAGTGGCAAACCCGTGGACTGAGTTGTGTCTCTTGTGAAGCCTGAGCACCCTATAAATGTCTTAGCCGTGTTGTGTCATAATTGTTGGTTGTTGCGGCCATGCAATTCCTTGACCGAGTGTGGCTTGTTGTCGTTGATTGTTTCTTACTGAACCATGTTGTGTCTTAGTGTGGACTGTTGTCATTTTCAGATGTCCATACCCAAATTCTTGTTGTTGTTGTCACCCGTGAGTTAACCGAATTGTTGTTGTTGTTGTTGTTATCCTCACCTTGCGGGAATTGAGTTGAAACTGGTTGAAGAAGCAGGTTGTCAGGCCCATGGTTGAAGAGGCAGGGTTTCAGGCCTGTGAGCATCTCTCTCCAGGTGAGAGAGTTTGTTGGGAAGTGGTTTTCTCCTAGATAGAGTCCAGCACCAGCTACGGAGCTCTGATAATTCTTGATCCGGCCTGTTGTCGAGACCCTGAGAGGGAGGCGAAGTAGTCGATGGACTATGTGACAGTGAAGGTGTATACTCCCGAGTGGAACAGGCATGTGGGGAATGAGAGTCTGTGAGTAGTGGGCGTAAGAAGGCTCCTAGAGAGAATCATTTCGGTTGCACTATGTAGTTTCCTATAACCTCATCCTAGTCTAGGATTCCCTTGCTCTGGGTGGAGCTTAGTCCTATCTGGGGGGTGACCCACTGCTTAGAGTGATGAGCAGTGAGGTCTATGGCTGGGAGGTTCATGGAAGGTATGCACGTAGTTGGTGGTGTTACTCCAGTTGAAAAGATAAGTATCAGTATGTGCTTAATTTATATGTTATGCATGTCTGTGATGCTTGAATGATATCATATATTTCGTTGTGTATATGAACTACTGTTAATTCCATTGATTTTGTATGGTAGCAGTAATTATGTGATTAAGTGTTTTTAATTTCGATTAAAATGCATATATTATATAAGTGTATATTCCGTAGTGGTAGCATTACCTGGTCTCAATGTTGGTCGTGGATGTTACAAATTGGTATCAGAGCTTTACAAGGCTAAGTTAAGGTTGTGTAGGTAGCATTGCTTGGTGTAGTGGAGGGTTGGGGATGTTACAGTTTGGTATCAGAGCAGAGAAAGGAAACATTTATTATTGTGTTGGTAGCATTACCCGATTTATGGAAGGTCGAGGATGTTACAAATTGGTATCAGAACCAAGGTTTCAACATTGAGCCTAGATGGGCCATGTTAGTGGAAGTTGAAGCAACAGTTTCGAAAAGAATTGTTGTCGAAGTAGACAAAATTTGAGTTCAGAGCCAAGGTTTTAACACGAAACCTGGATGGGTTGGATAAGTGGTCATTGGACCTGAATTTTCAGGTGGAAATTGTGTTAAGAGGAACCAATTTTGGACCTCAGAAACATTCTTGAGTGCCAAGAGGTTACTTTGGCCATGTTACGAAGCTCAGGAGGAGTAGTGGTATCGTAAAATTGCAACTTACGTGGTATTTGGCCACAGAGAGAGAGATCACAACACTAGTGGTGTTGGGACCTGTAACATCCCCGACCATCAACCCCACGGTCGAGCAAATGCTACTACGCGGAAACAACATTCTCATACTTATATATACACATATAACATGCATTGTAAAAACACATAACATAGAGATTACCGTTACGATACAGATTTAATGCAATAGACAATAATTCATATAAGCAACGAAATACATGATAACATTTCAAGACATAGACATGTATCACATATAAATTAAGTACAAAATTAACACTTATCTTTTAAACTAGCGTAACTCCACCAACCACGTGCAGACCTTCCACGAACCTCCCAACCTTAGACCATGCTGCTCATCATGCTCAGCAGTGGGTCACCCCCAAGCTGAGATTAAGCTCCATCCAAGGCAAGGGAATCCTAGACTAGGCTAAGGTTACAGGGAAAACTGCACAGAGCAACCAGAAGGATTCTCTCCAGGAGCCTTCTTACGCCCACTACTCACGGACTCTCATTCCCCACATGCCTGCTCCACCCGGGAGTATACACCTTCACAAGTACATTCTATCGGTGATTCACCTCCCTCTCTGGGTCTTGGCAACAGGTCGGATCAGGAACTCTCAGAGCTCCGTAGTTGGTGTTGGACTCTCTCTGGGAGGAACCACTTCCCAGTAGACTCTCTCACCTGGAAAGATCTGTTCACAGACCTAACAACCTGCCTCTTCAACAACGGGCCTAACAACCTATTTCTTCATCCCCTTTCGACTCAATTCTCGCATGGTGAAGATAACCACAACACAATCCCACTCAGGAAAATAGAAAGCAGAAAGCTACAGACAGTTCACGTACAAATTTGGCTATGCAATGGCGGATAGACTGGGTTCAGGGACTCACAGGTCGACTTTCCCCTCCTGACTAGTTCTCTCAATGGTGTATAAGTATGCCAAGGATAGACACAGACAAAAAATGGGGTCAGACGAAGGATGTTTTGGTTTTCAGGAAGACATCTTGGTTTTCTAGTTTTCAGAGTTGCGTGAGGGTATCCACAATCAGACGCAAAGGATGACAGAATGAGGAGAGAACCCCCTCAATAGCTGACTTCTGCAGCTTTGAACTGCATGTGTCTGGGATGACACATGTCACACATGAAGCTGGATGTGCTCCATCACATGCGTTCCTCTCCAAGAACTTAGGACAACACTCAAAATTGTCCACCTTAGCTTTTTGGAAATAATAATAATAAATTATTATCCTTTTTTAGAGGTAAGCCCCCTAGTTTATCCCCTAGGCCATACACTTAACCTTTCTTTCCACTTTTCAGCCCCCATTCCCTTACCCACTCTGTGGAAGCTTAGTCCCCCATCACTCTTTCTTCGTGGTTAGTCTACACGCAACGATGTTCATATTTTTATTAATGTTCTACATAATTACATATACAAAAATAGGCTTCTATCCTTAACACTTAGGCTATCCAGCCTAATAAACTCATAAGCCTTACCAACTTATCAATACTCGGCTCACCAGCCTACAAAACATGATTTACAATTCATAAACATGATTACAATAGGACTCGTCCTTGGGGATATTACAATCCCCTCCCCTTATTTTTGCACTGTCCTCAGTGCAACTTTCACACAGTATCAACAAGATTTCCAAAATCTTCAAAAAGATGTGGGTATTTTACCTGCATAGCATCCTCATGTTCCCATGTCATGTCCTCAGGACCGTACCAGGCCCACTAGACCTTTACAAGCTCTATAGCTCGATTCCATAGCTGTTTGCTTTTCATGTCCAATATGCGCACAGGATGCACTTCCAAGACACCTTCTTGCACCACCTGAATCACATTCCAATCGATGACATGATTAGCATCAGGTATATATCTCTTAAGCAATGAAAGATGAAACACATTATGTACAGTCATGGATGTAGGTAATGCAAGCATATATGCAACTGGCCCAATCCTTTCTAGGATTTCAAATGGCCCACAAAATATGGTTGCCAACTTGGCGCAGTTTCCCACTTCAGGGAACTTCTGTTAGCTTTTACTTTCAGGAAAACATGGTCACCCACTTTAAACTCTTTGTGGGTTATATTCTTATCAGTATAACTCTTCTGCCTGTCTTGGGCAGCTTTCAAATTCTGCTTAATTTTTAACATTTGTTCTTCCATTTCCTTGAGAAACTCTGGCCCAACTACTGCTCTGTCAGTTGGATTATCCCAGCTTACTGGAGTATTGCACTTTCTGCCATAAAGCGCTTCAAATGGGGTCATCTTCAATGATGCTTGATACCCATTGTTATAGGCGAATTCTAGCAAGTGCGGGTAGTCTTCCCATTTCGATGGTTTGTCCATCACATACATTCTCAGTATGTCTTCTATCACTCAATTCACCCGCTCTGTCTGCCCATCCGACTCAAGATGGTAGGCTGTACTGAAATTCAGATTCGTTCTAAATCCCTTGAATAACCCCTTCTAGAAATTTGAGGTAAATTTTGAGTCTCTGTCAGACACAATTGTCTTGGTAATTTTGTGCAATCGTGCCACTTCCTTCATAAAAATATCAGCAACATCTGTTGCCTTATGAGTGGTCTTTAATAGAATGAAATGGGCAGCTTTTGTAAGCTTGTCTACCACCACCATAATGGAATCATGTTGCTTGCATGTTCTGGGCAATCCCGTGATGAAATCCATTGTCACCACTTCCCACTTCCACTCAGGAATGGGTAAAGGTTGCAACAACCCTAATGGGTGTCTGTGCTCAGCGTTAACCTTTTGGCATTCCATACATCTGGTGATGTATTCTGCAATCTCTTTCTTCATACCTGGCCAAAAATAATGGCTCTTGGTTGTTGCCACAGTTTTCTGATATCTAGGGTGCCTTGCATTAGGGACATTATGCATTTCATGCAAAATCATACGTTTCAAGTCTTGGACATTAGGTACGTAAATTATGTTCTTGTACTGAATTATTCCATCGGCCCCTAGTTTATAAATCTCCACTTTCTGTGGCATCTTACCTTATTGTAGCTTTGCTACCAAATCTCTGTACTGCAAATCTGTATTTGCAGCCTCCAAAATTTTTCCCTTTATATTAGTTTGGTACATGTTAATGGTTGTAGCATGTAAGTTGTGCACCTTTATGTTGAGTGCATCAACCACCTTGTTTTTCTTCCCTTTGATATGCTTGATATCAAAATCATATTCACACAAAAACCACAGCCACCTACTCTGCCTAGCGTTTAGGTTGGGCTGGTCAAACAAGTATTTCAGACCATTGTGGTCTGTTCTCAATTCAAATCTCCTCCCCATGAGGTAATGTCTCCATTTCTTTAGCGCGTGAACTATTACTACCAACTCCAAATCGTGAGTGGCATAATTCTTTTCATGCTCTTTCAGCTTCCTAGACTCATAATAGATTATGAATCCATTATGGATGAGGAGTCCTCCCAACCCTTCTTTACACTCATCTATGCACACCAAGAAATCCACATTTGGATTTGCAATCCTCGGGATTGGAGCATTGGTTAACAGTTGCTTCAATCGCTGGAAGCTTTTCTCACACTCTTCATTCCACTGGAACTTTTTCTCCTTCCTTTGCAAGGAAGTGATGGGGTAGGCTATCTTTGAGAACCATGCAATAAACCTTTTGTAATAGCCTACTAGACCCATAAAGGATCTAACTTCTACCACATTCCTTGGCGTTGTCCATTCTCTGATGGCCTCAACCTTTTGAGGATCTATAGCTATCCCATCCTTCAAAATAATATGCCCAGGTAATGGATTTGTTCCTAATAAAATGAGCATTTTCTCAACATGGCATATAGTTGGTGCTCTCTTAGCACTTGCAGCACCATCCTCAAGTGTTGTTCATGCTCTTCCTCTAACTTGGAATACACTAGAATGTCATCCAGGAAGACTATGACAAACTTGTCTAGATATTCCCTAAATACACCATTCATCAAGCACATAAAAATAGCAGGTGCGTTCGATAGTCCGAACGGCACCATTGTGAACTCATAATGAATGTACCTTGTTCTAAAGGCAATCTTGTTGATGTCTTCATCCTTTATTCTTACCTGGTGATATCCCGATCTGAGATCTATCTTTGCATCCTTCAACTGATCAAAGAGGTCATCAATCATCTGCAGAGGGTACTTTATCTTAACAGTTACTTTGTTTAACTGTCTGAAATCAATACACAACCTCAACGTTCCATCCCTCTTCTTCACGAACAGGACCGGTGCACCCCAAGGTGACACGCTTGGGAGAATGTACCCCTTCCTCAAAATCTCTTCAAGGTGCAACTGAAGTTCTTTCAGCTCTGGTGTGCTCATTCTATAAGGAACTTTCGACACTGGAGCTGCTCCAGAAATTAAGTTTACAGAGAAGTCAATAACTCTCTTCAGAGGTAGATTGGGTACCTCCTGAAATACAGCTTCAAACTCTTTTAGTATCGCATGGTCTCCAATCTTTGAGACCTCATCGTTAGATGCTTTCTCCACATGGGCTGCAAACAACTGACAACCTTTCCTGTAGCATTTCTTCAGATTTAATGCTGAAATTTCTCTGACAACAACAGCTCTGGGAATTCCTTGGACTGTTTTCCGATTCTCCTCCTCATCCAAGCAAGTAAATGCCTTGTTACGATAGTCCAGGAGGGCATGGTGTTGGTCCAACTAGTCCATCCCAATTAAACAATCATCAAATCCTAAAGGCAGAATATTCTATTATGACTTCGTGCTCAATGCCTTCATGTCCACAGGACAAGACTTAGCCAACTCAATGACTTTCCTCTTGGTTCATGTAGCCAACTGCACTAACCAAGACTTTTCATGTTTGCTTCTTGATAAATGCAAACTTTCCACCACTCTAGGATCTATATAACTATGGCTAGCCCCTGAATCAATTAAAATAGTAAAGGCGTGGTTGCTAATCATACCTTCTACTTCAATCATGTGTGATTGAAATTCATCTTGCTTGTTGTCCAGAGCCGCATAGATCCTTGGCATTCTACTGCCCATGTCCTCCATTGTTTCAGCTTGTTGAACATTATGGACAGTTCTCACTTTGCCATTTTTATGGGGACAATCTATGTACTTGTGGTTCTCTTTAATTGCATGTGCCTCGGCCGACACATGTCACCCATGAAGTTGCATGCATTCCTCTCAAGGAACTTAGGACAACACTCAAAATTGTCCACCTTATCTTTTTGGAAATAATAATAATAAATTATCATCCTTGGGGATATTACAGGATCGTAGGATTTGTTCGAAAGGAAGGGAAATCCTTTACGACCGTCAGATCTGGAGAAGGTTTAGAAGGGTTATCTTGGAAGCCCTTTAGACTTCATGACTTTGGTGAAGTTGATGCAAACTAAGAGAAAGACGAAAGCCTAAAACTCTGAAGTCTCAAGGAGAGATCTACACCGTAGATCTGGGGAGAAGTCTTACCATTAGATCAAGCCAAGAGTGGAAGATAAAGAGGTTCGTAATTTCAGATTTTAGAAGATTGGAAAGAAGCAAGCGTAAGAACTTTCAAAGTTTGAAACTTCAAAGTGACGTGGCATGGTGATGTCACTCAGTTTGACATGGACACATGGGTTGTGCGGCACGTGTTAGTGGGTTTTGAACCCGTAGAAGTTTGAAATGTTGTATGGAACATGACACATGTCATTCATCTGACTGACCCACGTGTCAGTCACTAGTATTACACCACGTGGCATTTCGTATGAGAATGGTTAGTGGGACCCTGAGGTTACATAACGAAGTTAAAGGTCTGAGGACCCACACTAGTGTTGATCATGATACATCAAGATCGACAACCAGGAGGCATTGCGGGGACCCAAGTTGCACGGGAGTTAATTCTCCAAGGCGGTACCACAATCCAAACCATGGTTTCACCGAGGGGTTACGTGTCAACGTCAGAAGAATTGTGGGACGAAAGGCGGGTTACTAAAAAACCGCTATTGCATGCCCCCACAATTGGAAAACGTAAGTGATGTAACGTAATGATGTCAACAAATGTGACATGGGAATGTTCAGAGGTTAACGGTTTGTTTAGAGATTAATGGTTTGGGATGCGCAAATGTGAAATCCTCCTAAGTCCCGAAGCTTTGAAGTTCTGGAACTAAGACGCCTAAGGTTCCATAGTGAGTGTCAGCCGTCGGATGTTAGGTAGACATGGACTGATGATCTACCCTACTTCGCGAGTTCGGTAATTCGGAACTCCCAGAGATTGTTGTGTGCTGCTTTGAAAACTTCTGAAGCCGAAGGCCCGAGTAATCACTTAGTGATCTAGCACTTGGTCATGGCCCGTGATCACCTAGATTGGGAACTGAGAGAAAGGGGCTAGTGCCCGAAAATTATTACAGAGCAGAGAAGATCTCGGAAAGAAAATGAAATCTAAACATTTTCTTAAATTAGATTGGTTTATGAATGTTGTGGGATTTGTTAAGGAATGATGGCCTGACAAATTTCGGTTGACTGCACGTTGTGTTTGCAAATTTCAACGAGTGTCATAAACAAATCGAATTTTCACAGAGCGCTTAGGAGACACTCATAGAGATATTAGAAAAGCAGTTTTTCCTGCATATAGTGTGTTTATGTATTTGTGTTCATTATTATGTTATTATATGTTGTTCATGTTTTGAATGCGTAAACTGGTGAAGTATTGAATACATTTCAATTATTTCTCTCCTTTGAGTTTTTGAGTGCAAGGAGTGCACATTGTTCGCAATGAGTGCATTGACAGAGGTAAGTTAACCTCAGAGAAGCTCAGGATAGATATCGTTGAACCTTCATCAGTAGAAGTGCAAGGAGTGCATAGGAAGAACTCTGTGTTGAGTTCAGGGAGAGATAGAGTCACTAAGAACTCTGTAGGGCTCTGCCAGGCGGGCATCGAGCGAGTGCAAGTGTACACATAAGATAACTATTTGTTGAGTTCAGGGAGAAGAGTATCAGAGGAAGATACTCACAGAGTTGTTGAACACAAGGAGGGCACGGAGTTTTCCTTTGAAAGGAAACATAAGGGTCGATACCCTTAGGAGACTAAGTAAATTGAAAATCTCAAAAGAGATAACACAAGGAGTGTGTGGGAGATAGACTCATTCTAAGTCCTAAAGCTCATAAGAGATAACGTTTACAAGAGCGAAGATGAGATCCAAGAGGCAGACTCGTAGGAGACAGGTCAAACGGTAAAGCCTTTGAACACTGACAAAATCTTCCAAGGTGGAAGAAGTCAAAAGCCAAGGATGAGGAGAAACAACCGAAGTAAATCTTGGCCATTGATCGCCAAGGGATACATGCCAGCAGATTAGAGGCTCTGGAGAAATCTCTTCAAGAGTTTAGTTTGAGATTTGAAATTGTCGAAGCCTGAATAACCGAAGAAACTGGGAGTTGTTGATCTGGGTTGGACAGGTGTCACTAGATCACGAACTTCGGAGAATCATACTCCGGGGTTTTTGTGAAGTTTTGTTTCGGGATGTCCCAAGGCGCCAAGGCCTGAAATGTGTAAGGGTCATTGATCCGAAGGAAGGAACGTGGATCGTTGATCTGCGAGAAGACACGTGGAGGACAGAGATTCACTCTGTCGGACAACCATTGATCTGAAAGTGGATGTGTGGTGCCAGATTTGGAACTCTGGGTATGGAGCACTACGGAGGAAAGCAGAGGGTGAAAGCGTCGAAGTACCGAAAGTGATTTCGATCATTGATCGAGGAGGAGGTCGAAAAACCGTTGATATGATCTTGGTCGGAAAGTGCCAAAGTCCTAAAGAGAATCAGAGTCGTTGATTTGGAGAGGAAGCATGGAAGAAGGTCTGTCACTCCGGGGAAATTCACTATAGAGATTTGTGCGTGTGGAGACGTGAGAACTCTCGAAGGTCAGAGAGTCAAAGTTCATCAAAATTGTCTGATTGTTGAGGACAGGTGTCAATAGATCTTCCACTCTGGAAGATTGTCATACGGAGAAAAGCAGATAGTTGAGAGTTGAAACTCCAAAGGGCCGGAGAGCCAGAATCAACCGTAGTTGTTGATTTGGAAGGGAGTTACATGTCGACAGATCATGTAGATCTGGGGTTGCATGTGAAAGAAGGAAAGAAGGTAGAAAAGGAACGATATATAGCAGTCATTGATCGTGGATCATCGCCAAAGGATTGGAGATCAACGGACGAGCTGGATTGCGGGGCCAAAACTTGCTCGGATGTTAAAAATCTAAGAGCGGGCCGCAATTTATACCACCATTTTAACAAAGTGATGTGTGACAACTAGAGATGAATTGCGGGGTGAAAAGCGGGTTGGCCTAAAACCACTTTTTCCCACACCTGCAATCACATTTTTCCATGAGGTCATAGCCCAGGGTCATATGAAAGAAAGAGCTAATGAAAAAGGGGCTAGCGCCTGAAACTTGGAGTTTTGAAACCACGCAGGAATAGCCTGCGGGTCTGTCAGGACCTGGACACAGAAGGAAAGGGGACCTGTGTATAATTGTTTTGGGTTCAATCACGAGCCTGAAGAGTCAATTTGACTCAGAAGAGTTGAAGATCCTTTAACCGAGAGGTCAACAGACCCTACTGAGGTGGGGGCACTGCGTCGAAAGTGCTCAGGGCAGGAATAATCATGCACAATGATCACAGTGGGAGAAAAAGAAGATTCAAGAATCTGGGAAGAATTGTAGACTTCTGGGATCAACAAGGAAAATTTTTATAGGGAGAAAGAAGTTGTTGCAATTTTGTGGCAACAAGTATGTTATGGCTTGTTGGGTCAGCCAGAGGAAAGAATGCTTGCATGTTTGCAAATGTTGTTGGTGATGTTGTTGCATAAGGAGGGAAGCAACAGAGAGCTGAAGTGTTGGTTATAAGTTTGATCAAAGAAGTATGAAAGCTTTTACTTCCATCAGATATTTAGGTAGTATAAAATTGATTAATGGCAGTCATGCAGGTAGGAGTTTTTATTACTCTTATTGCATAATTGCTGAAAGGAAATTTAGGTAAAAAATTCTCAACCAGAGTTATTTTATAAAATCGTATGATTATATTGTTGAGTGCATACCATTAGATGTGGTAAAGGTTGCAGGCATGTATTAATTCAAAGATTTTAGCTTCTAAATGCTCCACACTGACATAGTAGAATGTCATGTTAATTTGGTTATGGTGTAATAACCAAAGAATTAAAAGATAAGAACTTGATATAGGAATGAATGCCAGTAAGCTAGTCATGTATGAGACCRKGACATGGTTGGATATGGMAAGGTATGGATATGGAAAGGTTATGAGCCACACAGGTACTAAAAGCTTCCTACCTTTAAATAAAACTTGGACTGCAACCTTTTTGCTAACACTAATGAACACCACAGAATTATATTCTTGGTGTACTGTTCGGGTCGAAAAGGAAGGCATCGAATTAATTGGGAAGACAATAGGAAGTATGTGGAGAATGTGTCAACACATTGGCCAGAAATGCAACTCATGGATGGTGAGATAAATGACTGAGATAAAGAGCATTATGTAATTCAATGCAAGGTGCATTGAATAAGAATGCATTGAGAATTGCACTCATACATAGTAAGTGACAGAATTGTATACTAAATACAATGGTTGAATATGTTTTGTAAGTACATGCATATATATTATTGCATGGAAATAATTGTTACTAACAACTGAAATGTTGTTAACTCGTGAAGTTGAGGACATTTCATGGAGAGTTAGACATTGCAATAGGAAAGTTGCAAGTAGTCACATGAGCATTGACTACAGGAAATTTTCTTGTTCAGAAAAAGAAGTAATGAACTTTCAGATATTACTGCGAACATGCATATGCATAGAATGACGAGTTATTCTATTTCATTAAAATCTTGGGTGATTATAATTGAATTACTAGGTGTGGGAAATTCTAAGATCACTACATAGGAAATTATAAGATCACTGCATAAGATCTCTCTGATTTATGGATTCCAAAGGCGATGGAGGATATGTTGTCGTCATGCCCATCTTTCATGGTTCAACAGACGTTTATGTTTCTCATTCATGTTTGAATGTAATCTCTCTTATTTATGGATTCCTGAGGCGATGGAGGAACTGTTTCCGTCATGCCCATCTTTCATGGTTCAACAGATGTAACATCCTCGACCACCACCAAGCTGGGAAATGCAACCCTTCCTACCTTAACTTAGCATTTAAAGCTCTGATACCATATTGTAACATCCCCAACCATCACTCCCACTGCCGAGCAAAGCTACTACGCGGAATAACACTTATAAAGTATGCATTTAAATGAAGTTAAATGAATTAACACATCATAAACACATAATTACCGCTAACATACAGAATTAATGTTAACAGTAATTCATTCATTCAATGGAATACATGATAATATTACAAGCATCGCAGATATGCATTTTAATTGAATTTAAACACATAATGATACTTATCTTCGAAATGGTAGTAATTCCACCAACTACGTGCAGGCCTTCCATGAACCTTCCATCCTTAGACCACGCTGGTCATCACGCTCAGCAATGGGTAACCCTCAAGCTGGGACCAAGCTCCACCCAAGGCAAGGGAAACCTAGATTAGGCTGAGGTTAGAGGAAAATTACACAGAGCAACCGGAAGGGTTCTCTCCAGGAGCCTTCTTATGCCCACTACTCATGGACTCTCATTCCCCACATGCTCGTTCCACTCGAGAGTATACACGTTCACAAGCACAACCCATCAGTGTTTCACCTCCCTCTTTGGGTCTCAGAAACCGGCCAAATCATGAATTCTTAGAGCTCCATAGCTGGTGTTGGACTCTCTTTGGAAGAAAACCACTTCTCAGCAGAGTCTCTCACCTGGAGAGAGTTGCTCACAGACCTAACAACCGACATCTTCAACCACGGGCCTGACAACCCGCTTCTTCAACCAGTTTCAACCCAATTCTCGCAAGCAGAGGATAACAAGAACAACAACTGGTCCACTCCACTCAGGAAAAACAGAACACGGTAAGCCAAGACATTTCAGGTTCGGACTCAACTCTGCAAGGGAAAATAAGATGGTTCACAGAACACATAGGAGACACGACTTAGTCCACGAGTTTTTCCACTGGTTTTCAGAGTTGCATGAGGCTATCCAGAGACCGGGTAATGCAAAGGATGACAGAATGAGGAGCGAACACAGACCCCCCAAACGGTTCAGACCACCCACGACAGAATGGAGGATGAACCCCAATCACGACTCAATTATTGGGTGCTGACACATGTCGCCCGTGAAGTTTCATGCACTCCATCAAGTATGTGTTCCCTTTTACACACGTTGGAGCTGCATGTGTTGCCTCTCCCAGGACTTAGGATAAAAAACATGTATGTAACATAGCGTTTGGAATAATAATAAATTATTATTTCCAAGGGCATAAGCCCCTAAGATTAGCCCCTCTTTCCAACCTTTCAGCCCCCTTTCCCTTACCCACCTTATGGAAGCTTAGTCCCCCATCACTCTTTCTTCATGGTTGGTCTGCACGCAGCGATGTTTAATCTTTAATAATGTTCTGCATAAATACATATGCAAAAACAGGCTCTTGGCCTTTAACACTTAGGCTCTCCGACCCAATAAACACATAATCCCACCATCTTATCAACACTCGACTCACCATCCTACAAAACATGATTACAATTCATAAATATGATTACAACAGGGCTCATCCTTAGGGATATTATAATCCCCTCGCCTTATTTTTTCACTGTCCTCAATGCAACTCTTTACACAACATCAATAAGATTTCCAAAATCTTCAAAAAGATGCGGGTATTTTGCCCGCATAGCATCTTCGTGTTCCCAAGTCGCGTCCTCATGACCGTACCAGGTCCACTGGACCTTTACAAGCCCTATGGCTCGATTCCAGAGTTGTTTACTTTTCCTGTCCAATATGCGCACATGATGCACTTGTAGGACACCTTCTTGCTCCACCTGAATCACATTCCAATCGATTACATGATTAGCATCAGGTATATATTTCTTAAGCAGTGAAACATGAAACACATTATGTACAGTCATGGATGCAGGTAATGCAAGCATATATGCAACTGGCCCAATCCTTTCTAGGATTTCAAATGGCCCACAAAATCCGGCTGCCAACTTGGAGCAGCTTCCCAACTTCATGGAACTTCTATTGGATTTTACTTTCAGGAAAACATGGTCACCCACTTTGAATTCTTTGTGGGTTATGTTCTTATCAGCATAACACTTCTGCCTATCTTGGGAAACTTTCAAATTCTGCTTGATCTTTAGCATTTTCTTTTCCATTTCCTTGAGCAACTCTGGCCCAACTACTGCTCTATCAGTTGGATTATCCCAGCTTACTGGAGTATTGTACTTTCTGCCATAAAGTGCTTCCAATGGGCTCATCTTCAATGATGCTTGATACCCATTATTGTAGGCAAATTCTACCAAGTGTAGGTAGTCTTCCCATTTAGATGGTTTGTCCATCACATACATCCTTAGTATGTCTTCTATCACTCAATTCACCTACTCTTTATGCCCGTCAGACTCGGGATGATAGGTTGCGCTAAAGTTCAGATTCGTTCTAAACCTCTTGAACAACCCTTTTAAAAAAATTGAGTAAATTCTAGGTCTCTATCAGACACAATTGTCTTGGAAATTTCGTGCAATCGTGCCACTTCCTTCATAAAGATGTCGGCAACATCCACTGCCTTGTGAGTAGTCTTTAACAGAATGAAATGGGCAGCTTTTGTAAGCTTCTCCACTACCACCATGATTGAATCATGTTGTTTGCCTATTTTGGGCAATCCTGGGATGAAATCAATTGTCACCACTTCCCACTTCCACTAATGAATGGGTAAAGGCTGCAGCAACCCTACTTAGTGCCTATGCTCAGGTTTAACCTTTTGGCATTCCATGCATCCGACGATGTATTCTGCAATATCTTTCTTCATATCTGGCCAAAAGTAATGGCTCTTGACGACTACCACAGTCTTCTGATATCCAGGGTGCCCTACATAAGGCACATTATGCATTTCATGCAAAATCATATGTTTCAAGTCCTGGACATTAGGTATATAAATTTTGTTCTTGTACAAAAGTGTTCCGTCAATTTCCAATTTATAATTTTCCACTTCCTATGGCATCTCACTTTGTTGTAGCTTTTCTACCAGCTCCATGTATTGCAAATCTGCATTTGCAGCTTCCAAAAATTTTCCCTTTATATCAATTCGGTACATGCTAATGGTTGTAGCATGTAATTCGTGTACTCTCCTGCTAAGTGCATCAACCACTTTATTCTCTTTTCCTTTGATATGCTTGATATCAAAGTCGTACTCACACATAAATTCCAACCACCTACTCTGCCTAGCATTCAAGGTTGGTTGATCAAACAAATACTTCAGACCATTATGGTTTGTCCTCAGTTCAAACCTCCTTCCCATGAGGTAATGTTTCCATTTCTTTAGAGTGTGTACTATGGCTGCCAACTCCAAGTCATGAGTTGCATAGTTCCTTTCGTGCTCTTTCAAATTTCTAGATTCATAACAAATTACGAATCCGTTCTGGTTGAGGACTCTTCCCAACCCTTCTTTGCACGCATCTGTGCAAACTATGAAATCTTCATTTGGATTTGCAATCCTCGGAATTGGAGCACTGGTTAATAGATTCTTCAATCTCTGGAAGCTTCTTTCACAAACCTCTGTCCACTAAAACTTCTTCTCCTTCTTTTGCAAGGAAGTGATATGGTGAGCTATCCTCGAGAACCCTGCGATAAACCTTCTGTAATAACCAACTAGACCCATAAAGGATCTGAATTATGTCACGTTCTTTGGCGTTGACCATTCTCTGATGGCCTCAATATTACCAGGATCTACAGCTATCCCATCCTTCAAAATAATATGCCCCAAGTAATGGATCTGCTCTTGATCAAACGAGCACTTTCTCAACTTGGAATACAATTGGTGCTCTTTTAGCACCTGCAACACCATCCTCAAATGTTGTTCGTGCTCTTCCTCCGACTTGGAATACACCAAAATGTCATCCAGGAAGACTACGACAAACTTGTCTAGATAGTCCCTAAATACACCATTCATCGGTCACATAAAAACAATGGGTGCATTTGACAAACCAAATGGCACCACTGTGAATTCATAGTGACCATACCTTGTTCTGAAGGTGGTCTTCCTGATGTCATCATCTTTTATTCTCACCTGGTGATATACCAACCTAATATGTATCTTTGAAAATATATTTGCATCCTTCAATTGATCGAAGAGGTCATCAATACTCGGTAGAGGGTATTTATTCTTTACAGTTACTTTGTTCAAATGTCTAAAATCGATACACAATCTCAGCGTTTTGTCCTTCTTCTTCACAAACAGGACTGAGGCACCCCAAGGTGACACACTTGGGCATATATACCCCTTCTTCAAAAGCTCTTCAAGCTGCAATTTTAGTTCTTTTAGCTCCGACTTACTCATTCTGTAAGGAGCTTTTGACATTGGAGCTACTACAGGCATCAAGTTTACAGAGAAGTCGATATCTCTCTTTGGGGGTAGTCTGGGTACCTCCTGAAACACATCTTCAAACTCCTTTAGTACCGTATGATCTTCAATATTTGACACCTTATCCTTAGGTGTTTCCTCCACATGGGCTGCAAATAATTGACAGCCTTTCCTGTAGCACTTCTTCAGCTGCATTGTTGAGATTTCTCTGATAGCAACAACTTTGGGAATTCCTTGGAATGTTTTCTGATTTCCTTCCTCGTCTAGGCAAGTGAATGCCTTGTTACGACAGTCCAAGATGGCATGGTGTTGGTCCAACCAATCCATCCCAATTAGACAGTCATAAGAACCTACAGGTAGAACATTCAATTCAACCTTTGTGCTTAGTCCATTCATGTCCATAGGACAGGACTTAACTAACTCAGTGACTTTTCTATCGGTTCTTGTAGCCAGCTGCACTAACCAAGACTTTTCATGTTTGCTTCTCGACAATTGCAACCTTTCCACCACTCTAGGATCTATATAACTATGTCTAGCCCCTAAATCATTTAAAATAGTAAAGGCATGGTTGTTGACCACACCTATTACTTCAATCATGTGTGACTGATATTCAACTTGCTTGTTATCCAGGGCTGCATAGATCCTTGGCATTCTACCGCCCATGTCCTCCACTGCTTCAGCCTGCTGTACATTGTGGACAACTCTCACTTTGCCATTTTAAGGGGACAATCTCTGTACTTATGGTTTCCGTGACAGCGCTAACACTAAATGGGCGTCTACCTTGGCCTTTGTCCCCCTATGTCAGCCATTCTCGACTCTCTAAACGATGGTTGTCCCTGAGGATTGTTTCCGAAAAAGGGAGGTTTGCTTCCCTTCTGCCTTTGCTCTTTCTTAAACTTCTTCTGATCGTCCCAAGCCTTCCGAAAGGTAGGCTTTTCTCTTTACTGCTCATACAAGCACTTTGCCTTCCTTATTGTTTATTCCATGGTTTTAGGGTCATCATACTGAATCTTGTCCCCGATGGAAGGTGGTAGTCCACTCAGATACCTTTGAATCTTGACAGTCACATCTTTGATGAACGGAACATACTTCAGCAATTCCAAAAATCTTTGTTCGTATTCATCAATGGTCATGCTGCCCAATTTGAGTTCAAAGAACTCTTTCATCTTTTTTTCATAGTATCTTTTAGTCAAGTATTTCTTCTCGAACTACCACTTGAATTCTTTCCAAGTGATATATTTCTCTCTAATGTGTTGCACCTGCACAAGTTGATCCCACCACATGGATGCTTTTCCTTTCAGTTGATACATTGCAATTCTTCCTTCTGCATGAGAGGAATAATTCTGCAGTTGGAAATATTTCATCATGCCAAGCAACCATGTTTCAACATCTTCCTCCTTCTTGTCTTCTCCATCGAACGTAGGAGGCTTAATCTTGTTCATTTCGCCCTTCAGCTCATCCACTCCAGATCTATTGTGCTTTCCAGTAGGAGATGGGCTTGAACTACTATGTGCTCTCCTCTTGGAGTGGCCTTGGGAGTGATGATGGTGTTTACCACCACTCTTGGATATTCTTCTCTCAGAAGTCTGGTGACTCCCTATTTTGCTCGAGTCACTATCCTTATCCAACTTATTTTCTATTCTCTTCAAACTCTTTAACAACTTTACGTTGAATTCACCTTGTTTTTCCTGAGCTTTCCCGAGCTTTCTACTATCTGCTCGTTGAGTTTGGGCATCTTTTTGCAATCTTTTAATGATTTTCCTCATGTTTCCTTCCTTATCTATCTCTTCTCCATGTCCATTGGAGTTCGATCCCTCAACTCCCAAATGGACATCCATTCCTTTTGCTTCATTCTCTGAACTCGAAGCATTATGTGTCTCCTCTATTTCTCTACACTAAGTGGCAACTCTATTCAGTTCTGGCACTCGTTAAACTTCTGCAACACAATGTGCAGACAACTGGAATTTGTCAGGTCATCATTCCTTAACAAATCCCACAACATTCATAAACAAATCTGATGCAAGAAAACATTCAGTTTTCATGAATTTTTCGAGCTCTGCTCGGCTCTGTAATAAACTCAGGCCTTAGCCCTTTTTCTCAATTCCCCAACCCATGCGACCATGGGTTGTGACCAAGCACTAGATCTCAAGGTTCTCTATTCGGGACTTTGGCTTTCAGAAAACTCCAATCATAGCACCATAGTGTTGGAACAGGGGCAGACCTAGGGTTCAACGCTTCAACAACGCACCAACAAAACCCTAACTACCAGCCTTTTCGGAAACACCTGCGAAGCAGATGAAGTCTCACCCAAGGTAGAGGCATGGGGGGTTGTAGGACTCAAGTGTCTACAACCTACCTGGGGCATAGATATGTGATTACAACACTCTAACAAGCACTTAGTAGTTATCATTAATTAGTATTTAACCCTTATTCACCTCGCAGATAAAACCTTGATTACATAGCAAGGTAGTGTTCAATAAGATCTAACACATCTAAGCACGTAGAACATATAAATGGATCAGATCTAGCATTCATTCACATCACTAAGCACTAAGATATCATATCAGATGCATCTAAACATACATAAAGATAACAACACTAAGCATAAATCTCATCAATCACACAAAGCAATCAGAATGCAGGATATACATGGTTCACCCCCAACGTGGGGCTACATCCACCAACTATTCTTCTTCTTTATTGTCTTATGTCAATCTCATTACATGCCAGCCACAAATCAACTCCCCATAGGATAGGAGATCTGCACACACCTCGCCAGATCCTCCTTTCCCGAGTAGATCTAGGCACAAAGCCTTCTTACACAGTCTGCACACAAGCCTCTTATAATCACTTGCACTTAGCTCTGCAAGTATTAACACATAGTATGCACAAAGCATTCAAAACTATTACACTTACACCTCACACACAATTGGCACCTTCTTACATCATCTAGCTTTCTATTTATACATTACAAAAGGCTTAAACATGGGAAAGACCCATGGGCTGACATCCCATACCCGTTACATAAACCCTAAACCCAAAAAGTCCACAAAAGGTGGCAAGATCCCACGATCTCCGCTTTGCCTGGAAGTCCTCCTTCGACCAACCTGTCGAAGTCCCAAAAACATGACCAACGTTTCCACAAAACCTGGTTAAGGAACAACAGGCCCCCAACACTCACTTGTGACTCGTCCCGAGTCACTCTGATCTGCGTAATTCTGCCTCAAATGCCTTGAGCTTGGCTCGAGCTGCTTCGACCTATTGCTTCACCAGAGCCTCTTGCTCGATGAACTCCTAACTAACTTTCTTGTTCACAGGTCCTACCAAGTGTTGTTCCACCGAAGTGACCATTTGTTCTAGGTGTGCACCTTGTCTTTCAATCTTCTCAAAAAGTGTGCCAGCTTCATCTTGCACTCGTTGGAGCCTCTAGGTCACTTCCATGACTTTACTCTAGATGGCATGGATCTATTGTCGAACCGTGCGTTGTTCTTATATTCTGGTGAAGTTCGGATTCTACAAACCTTCTTTCTGTGAAGTCCTCTCTAGAACTTCCTGTAATTTTCCCAACTTAGCTTTCTTCTTGCTGAGCTTTCTAGCCTTCTTTCCTATGATCTGAGTTACTAGGTTTATTTTTCCATTGTTATTCTTATATGTACTTAACATAGTAACTCCGCACTGTTGATGGTCTCTCGCAGGGTTCGAAGGTAATACTTATTCTTTTTCTAGAGCAGGTACTCTACTTTCTTGAATGGATAGGTTTCTTAAGCCTTCTTCCATTCTTTCAACTTTGACAACCAGGTCTCTGGCTCTTAGTAGCTTCGACTTGTCCTCCTGCTCTTATATTAAGCGTGTTATTCTCCTGGCCATAAAATCCCTTAGTTCTTGCTTTTTATGTTCTATAGCTTCCTCTTCTTTTTTCCTTTTGACTTGATCTTTCTCAATCTAGGTTCTTCCAAGCAAAAGAGAAAATGGGGCACTGTTATCAACAAACTTAATGACCTCGAATTCTTCCTCTGTCGAAGATCCATGAGCACTCATAGGTATCTGCGTAAGTCTTCCACATAGGGTTATAAAATTTTCTTTAAACAATATTATTCCTCCCAGTGAAGGAATCATAGTTGGCTTTCCCAAAATTTCTCAAGTTCTTTCTGTCATGATATTCAGTTGTGTTTCTTCATCCAATACACAGTCTATGTCGAAGTCTCCTATTCTTGTTTCTATACATTCTTTCTCTTTTAAGATCTCTGATAAGTCGATGTCTTTATGATCATTCAGGTTTTCTTTCATCTGCAACAATACAGTCTCTGATTCTTTCTAGGGTTATATCATATCCTTAGTCTCTTGGCTTTTCTCATGGTTTTCTTGTCTCGTATTCATCTTTTCAACTTTAGCAATCATTCTAGGGTAATCCATCACTTCGTGTCCAATAGATTTACAACAAAGGAAAATAGGACCTCTACTAGGGCATTCCTTAGCAAGATGTATCGGTCTTCTACAACTGTAACAAAGAGTCAATCATCTCTTTCTCTTAAATGATCCCCAACATTTCATGTACTACGCACTGGTATCACAATGATGAACCTACAAAATATTCTTTCTAGGGTCCTACATCCACTTGTTAGTCCAAACATTCTTTCTATGCATAGGAATAACATATCTTTCACTATTTTTATCATATCTATTCATTTCATATCTTCTTTATTCTAGTTGTGCTCTAGTTTTAGACATAATCTATCAAACATACCTAGATCCATTCTTTCGAAACAAAATTTTCCACTTATCTTACCTTTATCAGAGCACAAAGCTTTAAGATCTTACCTATTTTCTTCATATCTAATCCCTTTCTTAGCACAGAGCTTCACAAGTCAAGAAGAATACTGCGCACTACAACAAGATATCTATGCACAGAGCTTTCTCTTTTCTTCAGTTTCCAGCAATCACAGTTTCATTTCCTAGCAATGGAACCATTTGTTGGCACAAGGGCAGACCCAAGTTTCAACTCTTCAACATCACACCAACAAAACCCTAACTACCAGCCCTTTCGGCAACACCTACAAAGCAGATGAAGTCTCACTCGAGGTAGAGGCAAGGGGGGTTGTAAGAATCAAGTGTCTACAACCTAGCTGGGACACAGATCTGTGATTACAACACTCTAACAAGCTCTTAGCAGTTATCATTCATTAGTGTTTAACCCTTATTCACCTCGCAGATAAAACCCTAATTACATAGCAACATAGTGTTCAATAAGATCTAACACATCTAAGCACATAGGACATAGAAATAGATCATATCTAGCATTCATTCACATCACTAAGCACTAAGATATCATATCAGATGCATCTAAACATACATAAAGATAACAACACTAAGCATAAATCTCATCAATCACACAAAGCAATCAGAACGCAGGATATACGTGGTTCACCCACAGTGTGGGGCTACGTCCACCAACTCTTCTTCTTCTTTATTGTCTTCTATCAATCTCATTACATGCACAGAGCCACAAATCAACTCCGCATAGGACAGGATATCTACGCACACCTCGCCAGATCCTCCTTCCCCAAGTAGATCTAGGCACAAAGCCTTCTTACACAGTATGCACACAAGCCTCTTACAATCACTTGCACTTAGCTCTGCAAGTCTTAACACATAGTATGCACAAAGCATTCACAACTATTGCACTTAGTGTCTCACACACAATTGGCATCTTCTTACATCACCTAGCTTTCTATTTATACATTACAAAAGGCTTCAACATTGGAAAGACCCATGGGCCGATATCCCATACTCGTTACATAAACCCTAAACCCAAAAAGTCCACAAAAGGTGGTGAGATCCTGTGATCTTCGCTTCACCTTCGACCAATGTTTCCACAAAACCTGGTCAAAGGCCAAATCACAGTTACTCGGAGTTCTGAATTATCGAACTCGCGAGGCAGGCAGATCAACCGTCCACCATACCTAACATCTGACGGCGAACATACACAAGGGAAATTTTGTCATCGAAGCCTCCGGGAGATCGGAGTTTCAGGACTTCGGTCCTGGAAGCTCCCACACTCGCTTCCCTCCAAACTCCTGACTTATGAACTTCTTACCTTTCTAGCCTCTAGGCCCACAACACAGCTGTCACCAACCACAGTGGTGACACGTGGTGCACTTAAGAAGGTCCACGTCACCCTAGGAGACGCCATCCGGCCCCACTGCGTCTACTTTTTCCTTCATGACCCACTGGCACATGGCACACATCCTATGTGCCCATGTCCATCCAAGTGGCGTCAGCATGACCCACTACTTTGGCTCTTCAGGACTTCGTAATTTCAGGCTTTAGGATTTTGTCCGTCAGCACATCCCACTTCTCCCGATAGTTGAACTCCCAAAATTACAATCCGCTCTTATGCTTGATCCAACGGTCAAGCTCTTCCCAGCAGACTCTCTCACCTGGAGAGAGCTGCTCACGGGCCTCACAACCTACCTCTTCAACCACGGGCCTAACAACTCGCTTCTTCAACCAGTTTCAACCCAATTCCAGCAAGGTGAGGATAACAACAACAACAACTAGTCCATTCCACTCAGGAAAAATAGAAGGCGGTAACCCAAGACATTTCGGGTATGAACTCAACTCTGCAAGGGCGAATAAGATGGTTCATAGGACACACAGGAGATGCGACTCAGTCCACGGGTTTTTCCACTAGTTTTCAGAGTTGCGTGAGGGTATCCAGAGACCGGGAAACACAAAGGATGACAGAATGAGGAACGAACTTAGACCCCCCAAACGGTTCAAACCACCCACGACAAAATGGAGGATGAACCCCCATCACAGCTCAATTATTGGGTTAAATTGCATGTGCTTGGCTGACACATGTCGCCCATGAAGCTGCATGCACTCCATCAAGTATGTGTTCCCTTTTGCACACGTTGGAGCTGCATGTGTTGCATCTCCTGGGACTTAGGATAAAAACATGTTTGTCACACAGCTTTTGGAATAATAATTAATTATTATTCCCAAGGGATTAAGCCCCTAAGCTTATCCCCTCTTTCCAATATTCCAACCCCCTTTCCCTTACCCACTTTGTGGAAGCTTAGTCCCCCATCACTCTTTCTTCGTGGTCAATCTGCACACAGCGATGTTTAATCTTTATTAATGTTCTACATAATTACATATACAAAAATAGGCTCTTGGCCTTTAACACTTAGGCTCTCCAGCCTAATAAACACATAAGCCCACCAGTTTATCAACACTCGGCTCACCAGCCTACAAAACATGATTACAATTCATAAACATGATTACAATAGGGCTCGTCCTTGGGGATATTACAACAGATGTCCTATGTTTTTCTTCTTGTCTGAATTGTTGTAAACCCCCTGATTTCTTTATTCCTGAGGCGGTAGAGGATCTGCTTTCATCTTGCCCATTTTTTATGGTTTATCATTCAGACACTTTATGCCTTTCTCCTTCCCACGACCATTTAAATCCTTTGTCTGATAGGGAGCTTAAATGCCTTCATTGAGAAAACCATTTATGACTCCATAGCCCAATGGCCCATCACTGATCTACAATGATCTCGGTTGTCTTTCCTTTCCTTAAAGTCTCGCTGACTCACCCACTCGCACCCTTTTAATCCACAAATATTTTGATGGATACTAGGCTTATCCTCTTGTTGTCGGAGGGTGACTCTCAGTGCTAACACCTCCTTGAATCAACGATCCTTTTTTCCTTCAGGACTTTGGTGATCTCTACTCCTTGGTATACACAAAGTTTAAAGCTTGTACACGTTTCCTAGATCCAACGGTCTAAAATGATTCGGCTCCTCTTGGATAGATCTTAACCCTTTATCTTGTCCAACTTCCACAATTTCTTCTTCTGAAGGATTTCTTCGACACTTGGTCGATTTCTGGTCCCGTGCACTCCTTGCAACTGAACTCTACACTTTCTTAAGAGAAAAACCCGAGTTATTTCTCCAAGTCAAAAACTTTGCATACGCACTCCTTGCGCTTAATATGCATACTCTGCATACAAAAGCTCCACACTATCTCTTATGAGCTTCATGTAGAACAAGATTGTTTCGCACACACTCCTTGTGTTCAGTATGTACTACTTGCATAACTTACAGAAGAGAAACAATTGAAACTTATTCAATTCTTCATAAATTCATCCATTCACCATGAACATCATACATCCACAAAATTCATAACAGTAAAACCGTGAAACAATATCAACATTGTACAATTGGATCAATTTCCTTTGTTCTATTCATTTCAGAAAAAACATGATTACATTGTTATCACTTACAACCATTACAATGAAAAACTTGTCTAAGGACCCAGAGCTTCCTTGCTCTTCTTCCTTCTATCTAAATTCTATCACCTTCTACTCAAGCGGTTACCTACTCAGCTTAATTAATGCAACCTAATGACTAATACGGGCTAATATCCTACACATGTAATATATTACGGTCATGTAAGGATTTACAATAATCCGTCAATTCAAAACGGTGGCCCGACTTTACATACAACTAATTAATTAACGAGAGATTCAAAAAATCTCCACACCACTGCCAAGCTGGTTAAGAGTCGATTTGGCTCTTTCAATGCGTTGATGTGTCGACTTCGCTTCCACGTCCACTTTGTTTTGATTTGATAGCGATGCTCCTGCATAATAAAAGGTTGTAGCTAATGCTACAGAAATATACCTCGGGTTGCTTCAAGAAGTCTAGGGTTTTAAACAAAATAGTTATTTGTGACTACGTAGTATACCTTACCACAACTACAAACAAAACATTATATATTTAATTCATAAGACCTAATTCACAAAATTAATGATTACCGATGACAAGACACTTTTAATTAATAAAAACAATGAGGAGAGTGTTGCTTCTCGACATCCATTGGGTCCTTGAGTTAGTGCACCATTTATTCTTCTCGAACTACAATTGATAACTTGCACCAAATTGATAAGACCAGAGCTAGTGCAAAACATATTATTCTTCCTAGTGCTTCAATAAATCACTGTAATAACAAAGGAATTGTATCATATTTTCCTCATGGTTTGCTTTCCAATGCCCCTCTATGAGCAAGCCTAAAGGAGGGATGAAATATGGTTGTTTGACTTCCTATAAGGGGAGTTCCAACCTTAAATTGACATTGAATTCTCAACAGGAGGCTAAATCTAGAAAGGACGCACCTAGGAAAACAACCCAAAGCAAGAGTTGAGATTCATTACCCGAAGAACCACTAGAACCAATAGATTGATACTAGAACCAAACCATATAGGTCACTCTTCTCCTAAACATGTTCAACATTCCAAAATTCAAAACAAACCACTTAGAGCATGACGTGAAACTCATCAAGGAACTAGATGCCCATGGGTGCTAACGAAGTTGGTCGTTGTTCCCAAGTTGTCCTCGTTGCAATATCCCATTACATCTATGCCTTCCCATACCAAAGCATTCAATAACTAGGTTGAATTAAAGCTCACATGCAAGACAGGGTGGTGGTCATCCTCCATGCTTTTATTCCAAAACAAGGAGGTGGATAACATATATTACTTTATGTGAAGCGACATGTACAATTAATACTATGACATTCAAATTAATCCAAGGATTAGGAGATGATGTAAATAATTTGATCCCTAACCTTTTCAATTTCTCCCATTGGAAATACAATGGTTATTTTAGCCTATTTATTCACCTCCTTGTTGAATTTGTGTTTGACATGATAGAACAAGGTTGTGCTAATTTTTTTTACCTCCTTGATTGCTTGAGCTATTACTTTGGCCAACCTAATATCCATGGGAGACGACTTCCTCTGTATTGCCTTAATGATGATCACAGAATCCCCCACAACAATTAACGAAGTGACCTCAAACTCCTTGGCTATAATCAAACCTCTCAGAAGAGTGTAAGTCGCTGCCACATTGCTTGACGTTGCTTCCAGGATCCAAGAGTATGTTGTTATTTGTGTTATTTCAAGATCATACAAAATCCCCCTCGCACTTGCCACCCCTGCTTATTGTTAACCTAACCTTGTACCCTAAAGAATTTAGGATATTTTTGGAGATATATTACTTTAAAAAATTATATTACTATTATTTACATTTTTTTTATAAAACTCTTTCAAGACTTCCACTCATTCCAAGGATGGTACCTAGGGTAAATCAACTAGTTGCAAGTGAGGTCCAATAATATCCATAGAATACTTATCATTCATAGCACTTAACCACTCGAACTACTATATATATATATATTATAAATTTATAATTAACTCTAAATAAATGATTTTAAAAATTAACTTGGCAATAGTTAAAACTCTAGAAAATACAAAACAAACAAACATGCATATCTCACCTTGTAACTAATGTAATAATTATATTGTCATTATATTAATAAAAGGTCCATACCTCTTTGGAGTTGACCAAAAGTGTTAGATGAATCTACACATATACAACCTTTAGGTGAACCAAACCTACCATAGTTGAACTCTGAACTGAGAGTCCATTATATTCTATGATTGAACCAGAGAAGTAAAAGTACCGATGACGTTTATTTATTCCCTAGATTCCATAAGGAGAGTCGTATTTTCTCAGGCCTCTTGGAGGGTTTGGGAGCAGAAAAGGAGGAGTATCCATCTGAGAATCTTTGGACGGAAGAATATCTAGGACAATGTCCTAGAGGACAGTCGCGACTCTTGCTCGCAGATCTGTGCATAATCTCCATGCTCCTCTTCAAGGAAGTGGTAAGAACAAGCTCCCTTCACTTTAACGAAACATGAAAATCAATGCTATAACTGTATAGGAATGATCATTTCAGCGTCACCATTTTCTCTTCAATGATAGAATGGCAAATTGCACGAGTTTTAGCGAACCCCCAATCTTGAAAATGGTTTTTAGAATGCAATATTTTCAAGTCTTCAGAGTTCTTTTTATGATGGGTATAGCTAATTTTTGCTTTAAAACTGATTTGGAATAGCATGCATTGGAAATTTCTTCTTTCTATACATGTGGTCTTCATTCATTTATTTATATGTACTTATATCTATATATTCCCACCTCCCACCTCTCTCTCTCTCTATATATATGGGGCTGAAGTTAGGATGGTTCCTCCAATTTTCCCAATAGATCTATCTCACGTTTGATAGTAAAAATGAAAATAGAGAATAATGGTTACGTTGGGAATTCTATACTAGTGTGAATTTTTGGAAAAATGTGAAAAGGCTCAGAAACGATGCATAGTATATGAAATGGGGGTTACAAAGCGTCATGCCTTGTACCTTAGGTGAAGCTACATATATACAACCTTTAGGTGAACCAAACCTACCATAGTTGAACTCTGAACTGAGAGTCCATTATAATCTACGATTGAACAGGAGAAGTAAAAGTACTACTGAAGTTTATTTATTCCCTAGATTCCATAAGGAGAGTCATATTTTCTCAGGCCTCTTGGAGGGTTTGGGAGCAAAAGAGGAGGAGTATCCATCGGAGAAGCTTTGGACAGAAGAATATCTAGGACGATGGCCCAGAGGACGATCGCACCTCTTGCTCGCGGATCTACGCATAACCTCCACGCTCCTCTTTGAGGAAGCGGTAAGAACAAGCTCCCTTCACTTCAACGAAACATGAAAATCAATGCCATAATTGTATCAGAATGTTCATTTCAAAGTCACCATTTTCTCTTCAATGGTAGAATGGCATATTGCAAGGGTTTTAGCAAACCCCCAATCTTAAAAATGGTATTTAGAATGCAATATTTTCCAGTTTTCACAGTTCTTTGTACTATGGGTATAGCTAGTTTTTGCTTTAAAACTGATCTGGAATACCAGGCATTGGAATTTCTTCTTTCTATACATGTGGTCTTCATTCATTTCTTTACATATATATATATATATATATCCCCCCTCCCACTCTCTATATATATGGGGTTGAAGTTAGGATGGTTCCGCCAATTTTCCTAATAGATCTGTCTCACGTTTGATAGTAAAAAAGAAAACAGAGAATAATGGTTACGTTAGGAATTGTATATTAGTGTGAATTTTCGGAAAAATGTGAAAAGGCTCAGAAACGATGCATAATATATGTAATGGGGGTTACAAAGCATCATGCTTTGTACCTTTCTGGTCATAAAAGCGACTGTGTGGCCAATAGCAGTTTTATATATAATTTTGTGAGATAAAAGTCAACAGCATTAAACGTTGAAGCATTTCGGTCATCTTCTTATCAGATTGGCTCCAGTAAAATCCATTGTATCAAGATTAGACAATGGATAATAGATGCAATAAAGTGGTTTGCCAATCCGGCTTTATCTGCTTTCTGATCATATCAGGCAGCTCCTAAACACTACTTACACAATGGACAGGAGGAGAAATATGGGACATATGGAGATATCTCCTAATTTTAGGGGAGGACATGTACAAGACATATAGAACCCTAAAAAAAAAATACTATTTATTTTAACAATAGATTATGATTCAGTATAAATAAACACCCACAGAACCATACATCATACAAACTACAATGACATATCTATACATTGCAAATCAAGAGTTACGATAAAAGTTTTCATTTTAATGACAATTTTCTATTTACAATTTTATAGTCTTTGATACATAAGTGCCAAATTTTTAGCAATGATCAATGTTAAATAATCATACACAACACAATAATTAAAACAATAACAAGCAACAAGTAAGCAGATATGTTGCTTTTTCAGGTGAAAATAATGATTAAAGGTCACGGCCAAGCCAGACACCAAATTGGTGTATGAGACATCCTTGTTTGTGGGACAAGGGATCCCCCTTCGCCCAACGATTTGACTGGTAAAGTCTACAGAGGTATACATACCCTATCCCCCTCTGGATTTGAACTTGTGAGTCGTGACCTCCTAGAAGGAAACACATGTTCTTAACCATTAGGCCCACTCAAGCTGTATGTCATCCAAGTGAAGAACAAAGTTGTTGTTACACAAAAACCCTTCGCTTCTCATTGTCCTTTGCAAACCTCACTTACAAATTACCTTTTTAGGGGTATAGATATGGTTTAGGTGGCTTAAATAGTTCAGTGGGCCTCTCATAAAAAAAATAAGAAAAAACGTTAAAATAAAAAAATATGTTGTGTTTTTTATTGGTAGGGGCGGCCCTGCCACAGAGGACACGGGGATGTCCTTTGCATTTTGGGATGTCTAGGGGATGTTTCCTAGCCATTTTCTCATCCTCTAATCACATGGGATGCAAGGGACACATATTTTTGGTACACAATTATAAACTCAAAGTAAGCCTTAAGATATATTTGGAAAAGGAAGATGGCCTGCACATCAATTCAGACCTTATGCCTTCATCCACATGCATAAAATTTGTAGCTCGAGAAAAAAAACATATGCAAAATAATAAGTAGCTCTGCAAATTTCATGTAAGGGTGGTCAATAGAGTGCAACGACAAGCTCACCGGGAGAAATGATATCAAAGTTCTGCAATAAAACACTGTTGAAGATGAAAAGCATGTTATCTTTGAATGCTCACACCTAAAATATTCTGAGATATTGCACAAAACCATTCTCCTCTTGCTGCCCTCTGCTTTCATCACTCACAAAATGATTTTTTAGGGGTTTAGAGATGAGTTGGTTGGCTTAAGTAGTCCAGTGGGGCTCTTCCATTAAAAAAGAGAAAATAAAAAATGTGTTTGTCATTCTTCTATCGGTGGGGGACTAAGGTGGTCTCGTTGTAGGTGACACATGTACTTCCCTTGCATTTAGGGATGTCTTAGAGATGTTTCTGAATCGTGTTCTGCAATAAAACATTGTTAAAGATGAAAAAACAAATTATTTTTGAATGCCCACACCCAAAAAATCGTGAGATCTTGCACAAAAGCCTTCTCCTCTTAAAATGTTTTTTAGGGGTTTAGAGATGAGTTGGTTGGCTTAAGTAGTCCAGTGGGGCTCTCTAATTAAAAAAGAGAAAAATTAAAAATGTGTTCATTCTTTTGTTGGTGGGGATGGACCCATCGTAGGTACATCAGTACTTCCCTTGCATTTGGGGATGTCTTAGGTATGTTTCCCAGTTGTCTCCTCATCCCCAAATCAAAAGGGATCCAAAGGATATGTCCCCATGGTACACAATACGAACAAAAAGTAACCCTTAAGATATGTTTGGATAAGTAATATCACATGCACATCAATTCAAACATTATGCCTCCACCCCCATGGATAAGACTCCTAGCTGGAAAGGATATCCTACAGAAGTCCAATGACAAGTACAAGAAGCGCCATGATCAACATCGGGTGCCACATAAGTTTCAGGTGGGCGTCAAAGTTTGGTTGCACTTGCAGAAAGAACGCCTTACAAAACCCCATCGGAAGCTTTGCCCACTCCATTATGGGTCGTACACCATCACCAAGGTTGTGGGGTATAATGCTTTTGAGCTCAACATTCCTCCTTTCCTTGGTCTGCACCCAGTGTTCAACGTGGATCTCCTTCGTCCTTATTTCCCACCATTATTAGACACCTCAAAAGTAGTAGAACAACTAACACCAACAAAGCTCAACCCCAACTGCATAAAATAAGCATCTAGTGATGATATTGTGGACACACAGATCAAGGGAACTTGATAACAAAGGATCCAACTTTATCGAGTCGTCAAAGCAGGGCAGCTCCTGCACCAAGGAAAGTGGCTCACCTAGGGCCAAATTCAGTAGAAATTTCCTCATCTGATGGGGGAAATCAACGTAATGGAGACCATTGCTTCCTAAGGAGGGAGGATTGATCTAGGTGGATATCGGTGGCTGCCCACCTGTTCCACTGGCTCGAAAAAACAATTTTCCACCAGGGCAGTTTTTCGACAGTTTTTCAGGTTCCAAACTTCCGGGGTCATTTTGAGGCCCTAAACGACGTTTTTTGGTATCTGGGGCCGAAGTGAATGTTATGAGCATTGAGCTAAACTAGTCGAAAATCTTTCTTCTCGGTTATACCTTTCCAACAGGCTATCATGCACCTAAAATGAAGATCGTATGCAAAAGTTACAACCCCAGGAAGTTGATGTACTAACTTACCCAAACGGGGCCCACATGACTTTTGGCACTTCATCTCCTAGGGTTAGCTTTTTGGATTTCTAGGGTTTGTGACATTCCTATTTATTGTAAAAGGCCTTCAGAGCCTCATTGTAACCATCTTCTTGTGAATGAGCGCAACCGTCACATCTCTTCTCAGAGATAAGCCACCACCATTCCAACAAGCTTATTTTATGTTGCATTTTACAGTTTCAACTTATTTCCTTATTGAATAGAAAACTAGTTTTATTGTATCTCTGTTATTCTGTGTTAAGAATTTGTTAATAATATGTAGTCATTTTGTTCCGCTCATAAAATCCAGATCAACTATTATCTTGAAACAATTGAGCACCAGGATAGAGGAAGCGTTGAACCCAAAAAATGGATAAACCCCTGCATTCTACATGCCATCTTATCTTCTGGATGTGATATGTTAGGAATGTATTCCCTAGTTTGAGCCTAAGCTGGCATATTTATGAATTTTTTGTACATACTTATTTTGGCATCTTATGGGAGAATGGGTACAAAAGATCAATTGCTTTAATTTGCGACAACTTCGTAGCTCGAGTGTATTCCTTTATTTTTAAACAGAGGTGCCCAAGACTCTCAAAAGCAACAAGGAAAGTAATATCCAAGATTGGGCATTGGTACTTAGAGGAAAGAAGCACAAATATCTGAATTTTCAAAGCCATCGGAGCACCACACTTATTGCCAATCCATGTACCCAAAAAGATGGTGTTAGGAGAAATTTTCTACTAGACCATACTGCAAGGGCTCAATGCATCTCTGTTAAAGGACAAGAAAATTATATTTATTCCCTATCGGTTTTATGTGGGTTACCATTTCGTGAAGGATATCACACAGGCCAGACAAGAAGCTCAGAGTCAAACAGAGTATAGTTTTGTCATCGGGATATACATAAAGGATGACCGTAGGTCACTGGTAGCTGAACATGCTAATCAGGTGGTGTCTCATTGGTCGTATGCACATGAGGATTTTGAGGATGAAATCCTCATAGAGAATGTCGTAAATTGGGATGAAGTTTTGTAGAGAAAATAAAAACTAGACCTGGTCAGGTTCATGGCCCTGTCTGGGAATGAATAATGAAACTTTCTAGAGCAGACAATAGGGGAAATAGCAGTGGCACGAGCTCAACAAGATGGTATAGAGCAGACAATGGATAGGTCAGAGGCATAAAGGCTCTTCGAGGAAGCTGAAAGGAGGTCAAAAGTAGCATCCGTGGTAATAACTCCAGTCACACTTGGAAGAGAGAAGGAGTTGGCGAATCTCAATGGAGGAATACACAACACAACAGAGTTTAGGGCATACAACAATAGGAGGACCAGGAACTGAGCCAACAGTTTTTCGGACACCCTAGGACAAGTAGCTCTTATCATCACTGCCATGATCACGATATATGATAGTGACAACGAGGAGGTAAATACTTCAGTTCCTATTATAAATGAAGAAGTGACAGAGGTGTTAGATACAAAATTGTCCCAAGGACCAACATATTTGGGTGAGGAAATAGAGTTGAATACAACTGAAGGTGATCACGCTACCCCAAACTAAACCCCACAACCACTGGATAAATACTATTAAAGAGGGAGGCAACATCAAAGGCCATGAGGAACCAAGAGATACAAATGAGAATGGTAATGAATTTGTGTTGGCAGACACCATTTTTTTACGATTTTTGTCACAATTGAAGTCTCCACAAAGAGATTATATCTTTCTGTAGCTGCCACCACCTTTCATTTATAAACGCTTATGTTTCTGAGCTTCGAGGCAATGATTGGGTTAAACTTATCTTATTGAGTTTTTCATTTGCATTTTCGTTTGTTTTGTTTTTAAATTCATGACTGTAAGCATGAATTTAAATAAAAATTGGTTTGGGCTTTATATCTTCTACCTAAGAAATTTCACTTTGAAGGCACCCATATAAGGCTAAATTACAAGTTTTATGAACTTATTGATCGATTCACTATCAAAATCTTTGTGTATTATGGGTATCGTGACTTCATTGGTTTTATAGTTGATCGTTGGTTTAATTTGTGAAATGTTTGAATGCACAAAAATGTTGGTTTAACATTTGATATAGTTCTCATGAGCTCAACAGTCATATCAACACTCATGTCGCTTGGTACAGGCATGTTGTACCTACGATTTCAATCCACCTTGTTGTCCTAAGTATTAATGAGATCATTCATTATGCGAATTAGGGTTTGGTACTATTGGAGGGTTTGGTATTCATTGTGGATAATGGCTTGTAGTTTTACGAGCCCTCTAGTTTTTCATTTTCCCCAACACTTTGTTCAAGTTATGACAGTCTCCAAACCTTACAGTTTTTGTGTGATCGCAGCTCGCTCAGACCTCTCTCTATTGCTCGTATGTTGGAAACCCAAACCTTAGCCCTGTGATATCCATTGTATTTATTTCACGGTGGCAATGGCACATGTGGTTCGTATCGATCCGAACGGTTGTCGAGCTCTTATGTCCCACGATGACGCCATAGATGACCTAAAGGTTCACAGGTGGGATGTGTTCCTCAAGAAACTCGAAGGCTACAACCTCTCGGTTGCACATGCCTTTGCACAGACTTTTGACGGTTTTAGGGCCAAGGTCAGGGATGCACAGTTGGAAATAACAGAAGATTTCATAAGCAGGGCAACAAGACTCCCATTGAAAGGCGAAAAGTGGTTTAAGAACGCTAAAATGGAGGATGTTCCATGGAGTTTATTCATGGTTTCCTACAAATCCAGTTGTTGTCCAAAAGGTATTCTCATTGCTTTTTTGAAACCTAGATGGCACAGTCTCATTTTAATTTTAAAATAGTTTATCACATGTGAAGGCCGATATGGGTTGGTTTTTCTGTACCACATTCGATTGCTTATGTTATTTATAGGGTTTGAATTGAACATGTCGCTCTACCTATTAATTAGCCTTTACAAAATGTCTAAATTCTATAAACGACAGAGCACAAACTCTCTTTCGAGTCTTTTTCATCACAGACTCATTAAAATCCTGTTGATTTCTCACTTGTCACAAATCTGTGATAATTGGGAGATTTTCCTGAGCCAAAATGGCTTCACCCAGGTCGACAATGCAACCAACCCACCTTTAATTGAGAACCCTAGTTTGGACAGACCAATGGCTGAAAGCCAAGTTTTCAATTCACCCGATGGCTCCGAATTTAATGAATCAACATCTATTGTTGTGGAAAACCCCGTGGTTAAGGAATTAACATGTATGTTTTCACCCAAAAAATCTTTGGAATAGGTAATTGGTGAATTAAAAGGGAAAGTATCCCATGTGCCTATGAACGAACCTAATCTGAACAATAATCATAAGCCTATTGTAAAGAAAGTTAATAAGGGTAAGAAACAACATAGCTCTGATTTAAATTTTAGGAATAAGAGGTATGGACGATTGATTTCTAGAAATTCAAGGAATCAGAAAAAAAGTTCATTTGAGCTCGATCTCTACGATTGAGGTCAATGATCACAGTTTAGATCAAGAGATAAACAATTTCTTGGCTCAGGAAGATCCAGACAACCAATGTCCCAGGAATGTTACACATTATTTTCGTCATCCCTATGACCGTTAATGATGAAACCTATATGTTGCCTTCAGAGGGGTCAGTGGCCTGAATTCCTGTAGAAATAAGGGAGAAGAACTTTTACTGAGAGAAGTTGTATTTTCCTTTGTAAAAACCCTATTAAGGAGGATTTTCGCAGGCTGGTCTATATTAAGGGTGCGGAAATGCCTGATTTACGCACCTTGCTCTATAGCTAGGTTGTGGAGTTTCTGCAGGCTGCTCTATAGCTAGGGTGCGGAAATTCCTATACATGGGAAAAACGAGCATCTTCTCGATGCTTCTAGAAGGAGAAGCTTCTATGGTGAGGTGGCCTCCGAATGGTTTGGATCTTACTTGCTTTCATGATTTAGTGGGATCATCCTAACCTCCTCACCTTATCCTCTTTAGCTTATAAAAGGAGAGGAACTCTCATGGAGAAAGTTGGATTGGATTGAGATTGAATTTGGCTTGAGATTGTTAGCTTGGTTAGAGTGGCTTTAAGCTTTTCTTTGTCAAGATAGATTGTGAGTAGCTATCAGATCCATGGTCTCAAAATCCTTGGAGCAGGAAGTGTGTGGGAAACAAGGAATTGTTGGAAGGAACCTGGCAACATCAAGGCATCTGGTTGTATCTTTCTTCCACATTATTTAATACAGATATACTTTTCTTTCCTATATGATTGTTATTTGCCCATATTGTATGATTCCTTGATCACGTACATAGTTTCATATCAAATAGGATTTGTTATTCTTGTCTTCGTTGGCTTGTGTTTATTTGCAGATATTTCTCCATAAGCCTCGCGACGAAGCTTAGATTGCATTGGCGAGGTTGAATCTTCAATATTTAAAAGGTATGCCCTATATCCATTTCTCATTTGATAATTGAAATCTACGGAAAGAGTAGTGTACTGTCTTGTTTTGTTCTAGTTTCATAGTGAAGCTAGGGGGATTGATTTGTGTCCGCACTTAACAATTAGCCCGATAACAAAATTAGCGACCATACCGGGGAACGTATTGTTTTCCTAGTTTGCCTTGTTTTCTTGCTTTGATTGTTTGGGTTCTGGTCTCTGAGTCTGTGGGGGATCCATCCAAAATCTTTAGATCTGGAAGTTCATTTAGACTCTTTGCCCTCTTTTCAATTTTCCTTTGTTTACAGGCATTTCCGCACTGTATCCCATATGCAGCCTGCGAAAACCTTAGGTCGTCGAATCCTACCTGTTTAGCTCAGTGTGGAATTTCCGCACCCTACCCATATCTAGACTGCGGAAACCCCAAATTCCCGCACTGTAACCTACTACTGGCTTGCGACGTCGTCTGTAAAATTTTTGGATTGGGTCTTTTTGTCTTCTAATGCCTAGTTTTGTTTTGATCACCTAGGATGAACTTTTGGAGCTTGTGATTGACTGTTTACAGTCTGCTTGACATTTTTTGAGCTTCTTTTAGCCATCTTTGCTTTGTTTGCTTTTGAAATATTGGTCTCTTGCTTTGAGTGTCTTTCAGTTACAAAGCCTTGTTTTTCTTTAGAATTGTTTAGTGAAAAGAACACTTCTTTTTTCTGAATAGCTCGTGTTAAAAGATAAACTTTGTTTGGGTTATTTTTGTTTTGAAGTGATTTGCTATTGCTTTTAGCTATGTTTGAAACAAAAATCTTATTTCTTTCTTTGCATTAGATTGGGGGCATCCTTGCATTTGAAGTAGTGAAATTTCATGATTTTTGGTCTTAAATTGTGGGGGGGCCATGAATCGTGTATTGGTGTGTGCATGTGGAAATTAATTTTTTTTCTCCTTCTCGTAGCATAGCTTTCATCGAAATGAAAAAATTGCACCTTCATCTCTTTGCATAACTTTCGAGTCGGTCAAAACACCATATTGTCCATGTCATCTTCCTTTTGAGTAACAACAACCTTAAAAATAAAATGCTTATAAAAATTGATTAGAAATTTTATATTTTCTGGTAGCAAACCTACATTAGATTAGTTGTAGGTCTTTGGAATAGGTGTGAAAGATAACTTTCCAAAGATGCAAACAAAATATAGAATCTTGAGTTAGGGAGCAGTGAAATGCACTTGCTACATTTTGTCCTGGGAAGCCCTTCTCACACAAGGGTCAATCACGAGGTCGCATTAAGACTGGTAGAGTTACTCACCCTACTTTGTTGGTCTTAGTGTAGAGATTGCGCGTATTATTGGGGGTCACTTGAAGGTATACCCACAATTATGAGTGGAAGCCTTTCGAGTTGATTTTGGGCTGGACACCCTACCTTTTCACGTGGATCGGACTATAGACTATATCCCCAGGCATTATCATAGTAATTGGTAACCTTAGTAGCCTATCTCTTTAGGGTCTTTACACGAGGTGACTGTGGAGGGGCAAGTCTTCACGGTACCTGGAATCGACGTTGGCCAAACTCACTCGGGCTCCTTGGAGGGTATACCAACGATTATGTGTGGGAGTTTGCACCAGGGTGTAAGTCCGTTAAGCAGGTTGTCAACGTAACTTTTCCACCCACTCTATCTCAACCCCTTCTTATATTGTTCTCTCGATGTTGGATTTCATCACCAACTAGTGTGTTCATTGTGTGAAGGTTTTGTTTGTTTGCTTGCTTTCTAGATTTTTAGCGTGTGTTGTTTGTTTTCCGTGGTGGACTCTAGATTGGATCTTTATTTTAATGGAGTTAGTTCTCAGAACAACCAATGAAGGAACCCTTTCTCCAAGGGAAAATTTGTTTTTCCTTCTTATGGAAACATTGGTCTTCCTCGCATCGCTACTTTGAGCCATCCAGGCCTCACGATTGGATTGTCGGTGTGGTTGTTTTCCACTTAGGTAATCCCGAATGCAGTAAGTGCTTCGGTCGTAAGCACTTCCCCCCAAGAACATCAACCTCATGTTGATCCTTCACCTTCTTCACCAGTAAGATCTTCTTCGCCTTCTTCACTTGCAAGATCTTCTTCCGTTTCATCTTCTTCACCAAGTGAAAGCTCTGAAGTTAGTAGCCCGGTGGATAAGAAGAAGAAGAAAAGGAAGAATAAGAAGATGAAAAATAAGCAAGGGTCCAAACTTCCAACCATTGTCAGACATGTTGGAAAGAAACCAATTACTATTAATCGTACTGGGAGTGTTGATGATGCCAAGACAACCCAAACCCGTAAGCCCAAGTACCCTTACAGGCTTTGTAAGGGTAGCCATCTTCTTAAGGATTCCCCTGGTCTATCCAAGGTTATAGAAGCATGGTCTACACACCCTCGCCAACCTATGTCATCAGCCTCTGAACAACATGTTGATGACCTCCCATCAACTAGTCAAGATACCGTTGGGAAGAGGAAAAGTAAAGTCAAGTTCTCATTCATGTTATGCAAAGGGAGTCATCTAACTCACCTTTTCCCTCGTATGAATGAAGCCTCAAAATTCTTGGAAGACATGATTGTTTCATAGCCTCAACTTCCAGCTGCTTATCACAAGCTTACTCTCAACCCTTCTGTAGTTGATGGAATGATTAATCTGATCCCTTCGTCGGTCAATCCCACTCTCTCGCCAGAGAGTGAAACCCAAGCGGTCGATTTGTTTCCATCCGTCGACCCCATTCTCCCTTTGGAGAATGCAACCCAAGTGATCGATATAATCTCATCATAAGTCGATCCTACTCTCTCGCTAGAGAGTAAATCGGATATTGCCCACGTTTTTCTCGTTGATACAAAATCTACTGTGTCAAGGGAAATTCCTCCTTCTCTCATGGAATCCCCTCCAAGTAATGAGGCCATCCTTTTTAATTGGGGAGTGCTAATCAGACCTCGTCTTCCCTCTCACATTCCTTTCCAGATCATAGTGCAAGTTTGTGGTCGGGACGTTCCTCAGACATTGATAGATGAAGGTGCGTTCGTTAGTATTTTGTCCTCTATTGCTTGTCAAGCTTTGGGTTTTCCTAAGCTTGCGTCGGTTACGCAGAATCTGTTAGCTTTTAACAGAAGAACTAGTCAACCTTTAGGGACCCTTCCTCAGTTTCCTGTAACTTTGGTAGGGAAAACTGTCTTTATTGACGTCATGGTAGTCCAAGACCCCTTGGATTTTGCTTTACTCCTTGGGAGGGATTATGTCTATGCCATGAAAGCTATGGTGTCCACTCTTTTTCATGTGATATCTTTCCCTTGCGATGGAATAATTGTGACTATCGATCAACTTCCATTCATCAGTCCTAACTGGATTACCTCCCTAAATGGTTCTTATATGCAGACGGTATCGCCCCCGCCACATGTCAATTATGTGGCATTGTCTCCCATGACTTCAACTTCTGATGATTTGGATCCAGTAGTTGACATGGTGATCTCTTCGATAGGGTTTTTAGAGCTTGATCTCTTTACCCCTATCGCGACCCTCGATATGGTGTCCTTCCAGAGTGTATTTCTTCCATCCAGTGAAGATATCTTGGAAGCCATGACCGAGTTTTGTCCCTTGACATGGTTTCCTTCCAGAGCATTGTCCTCTTGGAAGCCATGATCAAGAAGACCAGCCTTGAGCATGGTTTTTTGATTTCAACCTCATTAAAAAATGAAACCAGCTTTGAGCATTGTTTTCTAATTTCAAGCTCGTTAAAAGATGAAACCAGTCATGAGGATATTTTTTTTGTCTCTGTGCAACCTCGTTAAAAAATGAAACAAAGGTTATGAGCATAGTTCTCGTTTCTGTGTCAATCTCGTTAAAAAATGAAACAAAGGTCTAGGGTTTGAACCTGGATTCTCGAGCATAGTTCCTATTCCTGTGTCAAGCTCGTTAAAAAATGAAATAGTTTCCCCCCCCTCTTTGTTTGAGTCAAGTCATTCATCTAGTATTTGAAGCTTCATTTCCTCCTCCTGTGCAGTTGGACGAGACGAAGCTTAGGGGGATTTGCTTCCATCCTCTTGACTTCATGCTGAAGTTGAGTCGCTAGCTTCTTAAGCTGGGGGCTAAGTACCAACCATCCCTATGTTATGCATTGGGAAGTTTGGGAAGTCCAATCATAGTTTTCTCTGGTTCAAGATTGTGTAAAAATGAAACCACCTACCTCAAGCATAGTTTCCTCTAGTTCAAGCTTGTGTAAAAATGAAACCAGGTCCAAGCATAGTTTTGGCTAGTTTTAAGCTTGTGTAAAAATAAAATCTATCCCAAGCATAGTTTTGTTTTGTGTTAAGCTTGTGTAAAAATGAAAACAATCCTGAGCTTAGTCTTTGTTCTTTCTCATGCTCGTAGATACATGAGAATAAGTTACCAAGCTTAGTCTTTGTTCTTTCTCATGCTCATAAATACATGAGAATAAGTTACCGAGCTTAGTCTTTGTTCTTTCTCATGCTCGTAAATACATGAGAATAAGTTACCGAGATTAGTCTTTGTTCTTTCTCATGCTCGTAAATACATGAGAATGTAACCGAGTATACTTTTATCACTTTTTTGGACTCGTAAAGGTTATATGAAAAAGGAACCCCTTGGAGTTCTCTTTAAGATCTTTTCAAACTCTCTAAACATGAAAAGATTGCCAAGCGATCTTGTTCTTTTCACGCTCGTTAAATTATTTGAAGAAAACGTCTGTTGAGCGGTAGTTTATCTCTTTTTCAGTCTCATCAGACTACTTTACGAAAAAGGAATTGAGAGACTTCTCTTTAAGTGTTTTTCAGACTCTCTAAACATGAAACCCCCCCGAGTTTTCTTTCTTTGGACTCGTTAAAAAAACATCGAAAGGCCCATATGAGACCGAACCACTCCTTCCTAGGGTTCGTTAAACATACTCCGAGGGACTTGTCTGAAGGATGAGCTTACATTTCAAGCATATGTTATCCTCCTCAAGCTTGTGTAAAAATAAAGAGGTACTCACCAGAAATGGTGGGGAGAAAAATTGGGAAAGAAATGTATCTGAACCTGTATTCTATGGAAGAGTCCTTTTTTGAACATGACACCCTTTCACTCGCTTTGTGTCTAGGTTAGAAAATTCGCTTGTCTCCTAATTATACTCCTTTATAAGATTACAAATTGGTCTATGATTCCTGTTGTTGAGTCAGTGTTTCCGAGACAGTTGTCGTGTCGTCAATATGTTCAAAGAGATGTTCAACCCGAAAAGCCTTCTACTGCGTCAGCTGTTTATGCAGTCCTTAAGCCTTCTATTGTGTCGACCATCCCTGAGTCAGTCCTAAATCACTTGTTACTCTTATCTACTTCAAATATTGTTACCCATTTCATGTCATTGATGGGGGATACATTAAGGCCCTCCTGTGACAAGTCTTTTCTTGTCGACTTCAAATCATTATCCAGGAATTAGACTTAGAAACTAATTAGTACCTTGGAACTTGTATGCCTCAATGACAGATTTCCTCACTTTCGACAATGGGTTTTCATTATTGACCCTTGATTGAGAGATTTCGCCGAGTGTTCGACTTCAGCTCATTGATTCACATTCGTTGCATTGTACTAGTGTAGCTTGGGAGTCATTGACATTAATGGTGATTTCCCTCGCACTTGTTAACGATATTCACTAATGACCGGTAATCAAGTGGTTTCTACCATGTTCGACTTCAACATATGTATTTGCATGGTTAGATTCGTACTATAGAATGGTGGAGATGAAGAACCTGAATCTTTTCTAACAGATTCAGGTTGCGTTGGAGTATATTCAATCTGTACCATTGCATAGATCCACATTGTATGTCTCGTGGCTATGTTCAAATTTGAGTCTTTAACACATAGATCCACAATGTATTTTTGGTGGCTATATTCATATTTGAGTCATAATGGCATGGATCCACAGTGTATGTTTGGTGGCCATGACCTGTCTTACTTGACATGGATCTTCACATGTTGGCATTTATGCTTTGAGTCATTTGTATTTTGAGTATGGGAATGCCTACCTTGGTGATGATATATTATTGTACTGTATTTCCTTGTTTGTTGGCAGGTTTCCGACCGACTGTTCCTTGTTCCCTACACACACTTGAAAAAGTATTTCAACTATCACTCTGTTCTAACTTCATACTTTGGGGGCCTCTCTGTTACACATTATTTTCGTCATCCTCGTGACTGTTAATGATGTAAACCTATATGTTTCCTTCAGAGGGGTCAGTGGCCTGAATTCCTATAGAAACAAGGGAGAATAACTTTTATTGAGAGAAGAAGTTGAATTTTCCTTTGTAAAAAACCCATTAAGGAGGATTTCTGCAAGCTTCTCTATACACAGGGTGCGAAAATGCCTAATTTTCGCACCTTGCTCTATACCTAGGTTGCGGAGTTTCCACACGCTGCTTTATAGCTAGGGTGCAGAAATTCTTGTACGTGGGAAAAACGATCATCTTCTCAATGCTTCTAGAAGGAGAAGCTTCTATGGTGAGGTGGTCTTCGAACGGTTTGGATCTTACTCGTTTTCATGATTTAGTGGGATCATCCTAACCTCCTCACCTTATCCTCTTCAGCTTATAAAAGGAGAGGAACTCTCATGGAGAAAGTTGGATTGGATTTATCTTGAATTTGGCTTGAGATTGTTAGCTTGGTTAGAGTGGCTTTAAACTTTGCTTTGTTAAGATAGATTGTGAGTAGCTATCAGATCCATGGTCTCAGAATCCTTGGAGTAAGAAGTGTGTGGGAAGCAAGGAACTGTTGGAAGGAACTTGACAACATCAAGGCATCTGGTTGTATCTTTCTTCCACATTCTTTAATACAAATATACTTTTCTTTCCTATATGAATGTTATTTGTCCATAATGTATGATTCCTTGATCACGTACATGGTTTCATATCAAATATGATATGTTATTCTTATCTTTGTTGGCTTGTGTTTATTTGCAGATATTTCTCCATAAGCCTCGCGACGAAGCTTGGATTGCATTGGCGAAGTCAGATCTTCAATATTTAAAAGGTATGCCCTATATCCATTTCTCATTTGATAATTGAAATCTAAGGAAAGAGTATTGTACTGTCTTGTTTTGTTATAGTTTCGTAGTGAAGCTAGGGGGATTGATTTGTGTCCGCACTTAACAATTAGCCCGATAACAAGGAACAATATTGTTACCAAGTTTGAACAATATGATTTCGTGTCTAGATTACCCCCGTGTCTCAAGGGCAAAGAAGGTTTTGCTGGCATTAGCCACGACCTGGAACAAGACACAGGGAAACATGAAGTGCCCGTTGTCGACTGTATTCCACATCGGTCTGCCATTGCACCTGTGCATTGTGACAACTGCTTAGATTGGATAGAGCACTATTATAGAGATATTCCACTCTTACAGGCTCAAGTAATATGCCTAGCTGCTCGAAATGCTTTATTGGAACAAGAGAACCATGATTTGAAAGCACACACAGAAAGAGAAAATAAAAGACTCAAGAGGTCCGGGAATATTGTCATAAAAAATATAACCAATTTCAAAGCCATCATAAATTCAGAACTGTCAGATCCTTCATTTGCTAATTTATAATGGAAATTGATGATTATGATATTGATTGCATGGAGCAAACACCTTGGGTCATACGCTCTATTATTCAGTAGTTTCTGTCTTTTATGTTTATAAAACTTTGGTTTATTTTTGACAAACCAACTCATGCATGAGTGGTTTCTAGTTTCACTATTTTTGTAATACTATCTATTTTTGGGGGGGATTCAATTCTATCTTGTATGATAAGAACATGTGAATCCTGAAATAGTTTAAATATTAGTCACTCTTAGTAGTGAAGACATCTTTGGCTGGGACACGTTATAGACATATGATTTTGAAGACTGATATGGAGAAGTTGTTCATTGCTTGGCTTTAAACCTGCGTGACGCCTACCCATTATGTTTTTGCCTCTATCTTATGAAATGTTATTATGTTTGATGTAGCTTTAGTCTGGCTATTGTATGGTATTTCATATTATTCAACACTTTAATTTTGTCTATAATTTGTTGTTCCATATTACATATGTGATCAATCTTTCATTTAAATATTGTTGATTTATGCGGGATATTGGATGATGGATTATATGAATGCTTTGTATTGAGTTTCCTTTATTACAAGTGTTCATTATTATAAAATCACTAGATCTGTATATTTATCAGTCTGTTATTATATTCTTCTTCCAAAGCACCCTTTGAGTTTGTTCTGGGAGTGTTAGCACCGTTCTGTTACAGGTTTCCCTCGTAAATAAGACAACTATGAGCTTGAATTGGCAGGAAGATAAATTCATTTTAGTTGATTAATTACAGGTTAGTTTACTCGTTTTTTTAGATTATTTATCAATGAAATAAGAACAACTTGAATTAGCTTTGATTGTTTATCTATTCTTATTTCAATTATATTCGATTAGTATCCTTTAGTTTTTTTTAGATTTTAAATATTAAACAGAAAAGTGTATGTGCTTTCTTTATCTCTTCTATGAATACTTTCAAAAAATATTCATTTCGCAAGATGTCAAGAAAATCTTGTATGTTGTACATAAACTGTTTATAATCACATGCACATATTCGTGTTTCCATTTGAAATTTTGTAATTATTATATTATTAGTATCATAGCTTCATAGATTAGTTTCTTTTCTTTTATTATTTCTTGGACTTTAGTTGGCCAATGGAGCCATTAAACACGTCAGGTCATTTCATTCCAAATGGCTTGGGTTATTAAGACAACCCCAGTCTGGATTTGACCTTCCAGTTGACGGTGTGTCACTTACGCCTGTCAACGAGTTCTCATCGAGAGAAGTGATGCACCAGGGAAAGGAAAAGATCAAGGAGACCCAGATGCTGAAGATTCATCAGGAGGTAACACCGGCAAGGGAGAATATAATGAATGGCTCAAAGGCAACAAAGAACTTGAGGATATCACAACAGAGTCTTCAACACATTCCACACTCCCAAGGTCAACAATCCCAGCAGAAAACACAATAGTAGGGATCATGGAAATTTCCCCAAGCAGATAACAAATCAGAGATTCATCTATTAGGACAAGAATGGGGTCAACAGGAGACTCTAGGCAGTCTCAAAGGGCTCAAGAACAAGACAAAAGAACTAGTCATAGGAATCCTGGAGTCAACAGAGGCAAAGAAATGATACTTGAACATTTTCATACACCAGGAAGTTTAGGAAATGCTCTCTCATGGGGAGACCATCCAATCCTGGAACCGGTGGATGGGGTGATTGATGTTTAGGCCATCGCTTATGATAGGAAAAGACAATTAATTGTCAAGAGAACTGGGAAAAAGAGGAGACTGACTTTGAACAATGCAATAATGATCACCACATAAGAAACCTTGTTGGACGCAAGACAATCTAGGGTAAGTGAGTTATTAGGGGAAAGTATGGCTATATCTAGTGCCACTATAGACAAGACGAGAGAAGATGAACGAGAAGTTGATTCTATGAGAGCAGAGCTGGTGGATCTCAAGCATCAAGTGGAATATTATCAGGACACCACCTAGGCGATTAGGTTCATGAGAACTGAATTCAGGATGATTTATAGTCAGTTCAAATTAGATATGGAGATTTTTATGATGATGATCATAAGCTACCAAGAGGAGACTTTGCTAGGCCTTGTAGCATATAAGGAAATGATGAGATGGTCAGACAAATCTCATCAGGTACTGGCACAAATCGAGTATATCAGAGAGATCTATAAAGGTCGAACATAAGAGAAACATGGCATTAGGATGCTTACAGGTGAGAGCTTAGTTAGGTTCAGGAGAGTGGTAGAATATTGGGTACAATTGGTAATAGAACCACAACAAAAAAAAGTGGGAAAGATGGGAGGAGTGTCTCGTGAATTGCAACAACATAAACTAAATAATGATAGACCTTCAATTCCCACAATTCGACGCTCTCGATGACTTCGTCAACTTGCACATTATAGTTCGACGGATCGAAGAACTCAATGCATAATTTGGAGTGAATCTTTGGGAGGTCCGAACACTTGAAAAAGGGCAGGTGAAGAGACTTGTCGACAGACCGATAGGAGCAACATGGGCCCTACGACAACTTGCTCTGAGATAGATCAATTCAGATACCGAGTAATGGAAATGAAGGATAAGCTCAGCATGCCAATGGATCAACATCGATTTTCGTACCTGCATACCCATGAGGATCTGTTCTCCCAATGGTTTGATTATGACAAGGTGAACCCTATGAGATAACTGCAGCTCACTGATGGTTTTAACATGAACATGAACCACTTCATTTTTTGTTTTCTTTCATTAAACAAACATTGTTGTTATTTTTGCATGGAGGTTTTCGTATAAATAAAGAGGTTGACCTCGTTTTGGTGGGTCGACAATTTTGTAGTAGTAAAGAATCAGACAAAGAATTATTGATCCGGATTATTTTCGGCACAAAATGAGAGCAGAATTATAATAAACAAATGCACAGAGATATCGCAGATATTCAATAATATAACATAAATGTATCAGAGATGCAACCATAAACACAAATATACAATAATACATGATTTCTATTAATGAAATAAATGTACAGAGACTGTAAAAATACAGAGTGAAAGACTCGTAAGAATGGTGGCAACTTATCTATGACAAGAGATGTGACGGCTACTCGCATTCGCCAGAAGATGATTACAATGAGGCTCTGAAGGCCTTTTTACAATAAACATGAATGCCAAAAACCCTAGAAATCCAAAAACCTAACCCTAGGAGATGAAGTGCCAAGTCATGTGGGCCCCGTTTAGGTAAGTTAGTACATCAACTTCCCAGGGTCGTAACTTTTGCATATGATCTTTGTTTTAGGCGTATGATAGCTCGTCGGAAAGGTATCATCAAGGAGATTCATTTTTGGGGCTCAATCATGCCTTCAACTATCATTTAGAAGCCCGATCTCGAAAAACCTTCATTTTGGCCCTCAAAATAGCCCCATAAGTTAAAATTGTTAAAAATAGTAAATTACCAAAATTGTCAGAAAGTTGTTTTGAGCCAGTTGGAAAAGGTGGGTGGCCACCGATATCCACCTAGATAAATTATTTTCGAAGTTTAATTCAGAAGCTCATGTAGAGTCGAAGACGATTTTTTCCAAAGCTTGTGGAGTAGCGTAATTTGTGGATTGTTCTGCTTTACTGTTGTCTACTGCAAGCAATTTAGTAAGAAAATAATTGTGTTTAAGTTATCTTGGATCATTGCAGTCACTAAATATACATTAGAATGAATACAATGGTGTTATGAAGTTGAGTGTTATATAATGACTAGAAATATTTATAGTTATTTGTCGTTTTTGCATATATATTTCTTTTTCTGTATGATGTTTGTTGCTTGATCAATAAGAGAATAGTACTTTTGATATGGATTGAAGAGAGGTGTCATTTACATGTTGTCGATAAGAGGTTAGCCTAAACCCAACCTTCTTAAGAATTCAGTCATCGAATACTTAATAGTCTAGGAAACGCTGCTAATATGTGTGTAGGATTAATCGTTTACACATATAAATGATCATACAAATGACAAATGCGACAAAGGACTGCAAAGTTTATATTATGATATCTCTGTGGATTACAAAATGGTCGAATGCAGCTAAATAAACTGAGAATACTCGACTAGATCAACAGAAAAATGATCTTAGCCGGAATACAAATAAGAAACTATAAGATAATACCTGGAATATGGGAGCATTGCAGAATCAATGGATGCACTGGGACTATGGCAGCTCTGACGGTAACTGCTAGAAGTCTGGAAAGTTCGCCCTGGGAGTTGTAATTCTCGAAATGGCCTGGAAACTGTCCCAAATAATGTGCCTTGCTCTAGTCCTTAGTACTGGTAACTGTCGGACCCTTCTATTGGTGACTTTGGACCCCAGATGGATCCCCCTGGGGGAATGCGCCCCTCTTTCTCTGGCAAAATGCGTCCTAGTGATTCCACCATCGGAATCGGACGAGATGTGTCTCAAAATGACCGCCTTGGTCTACTGGGAAATGGGTTGGAAGGGTTTCCCTGAATATGGCCCGATGCTCGCTCTGGAACCCCAAATGTATTCGCCACAAGTGTCGCACATCCAAGTCTGGAAAATGCGCCCCAGTTGATTCCTCCGTCGAAATCTGATGAGGAACCAGACAAAAGATGTGCCTTACCTTCCTCTCAAATGGGTCGGAGGGAAATCTCAGAATTCTCCCTGGATGGGATAAGTCGACTAAAAACCCTCTCAGAAGTTGTGCCCTCACTCTGGATGAATGCGCCCTTGCTGTTGAACACTGTGTAACTGCTGCTGAAGAATGATGGAAGACCTGAATGATCTCCCCGGTGGCTAGGGTGTGTCTCTCAACACCGAAATCATCCAACTGGTGTCTTCCTCCTGGAATCCACTGAACTATCTCTCCTGAGATGCGCCTCTTCTACTCAATGACAAGTCATAATCTACATAATGATGAATTAGGTCGCTGACCCTTCCTTTATAGCTTTCCAAAACCCTAAATCATTGTTGAAACCCTAATTCATTGTTGACTTCCAAAACCCTAAATCATTGTTGAAACCCTAATTCACTGTTGGTTCCTCTTTTTAGCCCATACTAACTTAAAAGCGCTTTTTACCCTTTTTAGCTCAATGTCACTTTCTGAATATAACACTGGTGACTGAATGACCTCTAGTGACCCTGTTTACCCCTTTCTAGCCCTGTATATAGTCTAACAGGGCAGTTTAGACCATTAAGCCTCCTCTCTGGAGCTCCTATTTGGAAAGGGACACTACAGTCCTCCCTTCCCAAAATTACTTGTCCTCAAGCAATACCAGTTCAGGGTGCTACAACACCTGCTCGCTCTCCCAAGTAGCGTCCTCTACTGGGAGCCCTCTCCATCTGATCAAACACTCTATGATGACCCTGCTCCTCAGTTTCCGCTCCTGGAACTCCAAAACCTCCTCCGGAACTAACTCCAACTATCCCTCCTCATCCAACGGGGGAAGCTCCTCTGATGTGCTAATGAATTGTCCCACTGCCTTTATTAGGCAAGACACGTGGAACATGTTATGAATCTTGCTCCCCTCTGGAAGCTCTAGCTCGTAAGCAACCTTGCCTACTCAGCGCATGATCCTTTAAGGACCATAAAATCTGGGCTTGAGCTTCTCGACCCCACTCTTCTTCAGAGATGACTGTTTGTAGGGTTGGAGTCTCAAGAAAACCAAATCTCCAACCTCAAAGCTGCGCTCTATCCTATGCATATCTGCACTTATCTTCTTTCGGTTTTGCGTCGTCTGCAGGTTCTCTTTCAACAAATTGAGAATCTCTTAGTTCTCTATGATCCAATCCTTGGCCTTGGGAGCTTTTCTCTCCCCGAAGACCAAGTCTACCAAAGTGGGAGCATCATATCCGTATAATGCTTGGAAGGGTGTCACACCAATGGACATGTGGAAGGTGGTGATGTTCTCCTAAATTTAACCACTTTACCCACATTCCCTGTTGTCCTCCTACATAGTTTCTCAAATACCCTTCAACCCACTTGTTGACAATCTCAGTATGCCCATCTGTCTAAGGGTGATAGCTGGTGCTAGGTGTCAACTCCGTCCCCACCAACTTAAACAACTCTCTCCAGAATGTCCCTATGAACCGACTGTCCCTGTCACTGACGATGTTCTTCGGCAACCCATGAAGTCTAAAGATCTCCCTGAAGAAAATCTCGGCTACCTGAACTATGATGTACTCTGTCGGTATGGCATAGAAATGAGAAAACTTGGTCAATCTGTCGACCACTACATAGATACAGTCCTTACCCTAGACCTTGGGTAGACCTGTGATGAAGTCCATAAATATACTCTCCCATTTCTGCTCTGGAATGGGGAGTGGCTGAAGTAGCCCTGCTGGAAGAGCATGCTCTGACTTGTTCTACTGTCAAGTCACACACTCGCTGACGTGTCTCATAACGTCTTGTTTGAGACCCTTCCATGAGAACCTCTCTCTGATCTGTCTATAGGTTTTGAAAAACCCTTGATGGCTTGCTAGAGGTGAATCATGAACTACGATGAGGATCTTCTTCTCGAGCT
>ML787478.1:715713-732354 GCA_009831015.1 Picea engelmannii | reverse complement strand
GATCAAGATGTAGTCGAAGAAAACCAAGACTGATTTCCTTAACTGGTCCCTGAATATATGGTTCATGCAAGATTGGAATGTAGCAGGTGCATTGGTTAGCCCAAATGACATAACCAGGAACTCGAAGTGTCCAAAATGACATCGAAATGTCGTCTTCTCTATGTCCTGCTCTCAGATGCTGATCTGATGATATCCAGAGCATAGATCAATCTTTGAGAAGAAAACTGCCCCATGCAGTTCATCCATTAACTCGTCAATGCGTGGGATAGGGTACTGGTTCTTGATGGTTTTATTGTTCAAGGCTCGGTAATGAATGCACATCCTCATGGTGCCATCCTGCTTCAAAACTAATACAACTGAATAAGCAAATGGGTTGTTGCTCAGTCTGATGTGTCCCATCGCCAACAATTCCTTGATTGCCTTCTCTATCTCATCCTTGAACCTCCTAGGATGACGATAGGGGGGGTGATCATAGGTTTCCCCCCCTCCTCCAACTCAATGGTGTGCTCAAACCCCCTGTCAGGTGGTCTCCCTGGTGGAATTGCCTCAAAGACCTATTGATGTCATCCCAATAAATCCTTGCTCTATGTATGGTACCGTTTTCGACCCTCTGAATCCTTCCACATAGTGATCAAACACTCGGAGGCATATGCTACTTCCCCATGTCTGAATATCCTCTCCATCCTCTTGGCTGAAACTATCGTGGGTGCTCCTGTCGACATACCTCTTAGAACAACCTTCTTCCCGTCATGGTCTCTGAATCCCATCTCCAAGGTTTGGTAATTGGTGGTGATTTTTCCCAAGGTAATCATCCACTAAACTCCCAACACCACATCTGTGTCAGATAGATCAACCACATAAAATGTATCTCTCACTGTATAGTTGCCTAACTTTACCTCCACGTCTAAAACTCTGTCTAGACACTCCACTGTGTGGCCATCTGCTACTACAACGTCAAACCCCTCAAACTCCTATGTTTGAAGTGCCAGTCTCGATACTAGTGAAGCGTCGATGAAGTTGTGGGTGGCCCCACCATCTATCAGGGCGATTGCTCGTTGCCTCTGAATAGTCCCTCTGATCCAGAGGGTATAATACCTGGGAACACCAGAAAGGGTTTCTATGACTCCTCCCTTTACTGGTTTCCTCATGTTAGCCTGCTCAGGCGGCTGTGGGACTACTGGAGGATGGGCTCCTACCGGTGTCAGAGGTCTATGGGGAGGCTGCTCCTCTACCTATGCTGACTCCTCCTCTGAGCTAGTGGATCCATTGTCCTGCTCCTCCTCCTCATTGCCCACATTGTCTGCTGCCACCTCAATATAATGAATCTCTCCCTTGCCCATGCATCGATGGCTTGGGACCCAAGGGTCTCTGCATTTGAAGCAAAGCTTCTTCCTCATAAGCTCTCGCCTAGTCTCATCATCCAACTTCTCCTTGCCCTTCCATTCTCTCTGGAATGTCTTCATGTCTCGATCCTTCTGGGGTACGAAGGGTTTGGAGAAGGTTTTAGTCTTTGGCACTGAGTTTGCCAAATCTCGAGTGTGAAGGATGGCATCTTGCAAGGTGGGAGGCTTGTATGCCTTCAACCATCCTCTCAAAGGCTTGGTTAGTCCCTCTGTGAATAACATGATCAACCTGGGCTATGATATATCTGTCACTGCCACGACTACCCGTTGAAACTCCATGATGAACGCCTCTGCTGTGCCAGTTTGTCTCAACTGGGCTAGATCCCTGAAGTGGATCTCGGGATCCTTCCTATCAAACCTGTCCATGAGCCTCTCTGTGAACTCCCTATAGGAAGAGATGCGACTGTGACCCAATGTCACCAATTCATGATACCACCACTCGTGTGCCTCACCCTCCAAGTCTAAGGTCGTGAAACTGATGGCCTCTGTCTTGGTCATCTGGTTGATCTTGTAGTATGTCTCTAACTTCTGTACCCAAGCTCTGGCAGTGCATTTGGACGATCCGTCGAAAGAAGGTATGGTGAGTTTACCAAATTTTCGGATGAAATCCGTGTTATGCCCATGTTGTTGTTTTAGTCCTCCTCTCTGTAGCTCTCTTGGACTGTTCCTGAGTCTGATTCCACGGTACTCGATTAGGGTCATGTCCTGATGGAAGTCACGACCCAATGCTGCGTACTCCCTCCTATCCTCTGCAATGTCCTCTACATGAGTGGGTGGCCTCTGTGTTATCGATGGTGGTGCTGCTACCGAGGGTGCCCTCTGGAAACTGAGAAACAAGGGTCTGGGAATCCTACTTGCAGAGGTGCATGTGCGAGAGGGTGACTGGGGTCTACTGTCTGCTCCTAAGTTCCCCTGTGTTGCATGAGAGATTTGTGTGTCTGGGGTGCCCACTCTATCCAATCTATTAACTACCTGTGCCAAGGACTGAGACATGGTCCATTAACTAGCTAACATATCGTTGATAACCTGCATGAAAGCTGTCTCTGGATCTACGAGGACCTTGCCACTACCCTCTGGTCGCTCATATCTGTCTCCTAATATCCTCTCTGCCTTGTGCTTAGCCTCACACTCTGCCCTTCTCTCTGCTTCTCCGTGTGCCTCTTCCACTTCCTCTGAGCTAGGAGGAAAAGGGGGAAAGTCGGGCCTATACCTTCTTTCCTTATGCCTGTTGTAAGTGACATATTCGTCACCTACGTGTTCACGACCCTCTGGGTCCTCTGCTGCACTCATTGTCTTTGGTCACGGGCTGACAGGACTAAAGCTCTGATACCATTGTAATGTTCTTGACTTGGCTAGTCTAGGAAACACTGCTAATGTGTGTGTAGGATTAATCGTTTACAACATATAAATGATCATACAAATAACAAATGTGACAAAGGACTGTAAATTTTATATTATGATATCTCTGTGGATTACAAAATGGTCGAATGTGGCTGAATAAACTAACAATACTCGACTAGATCAACAGACAAAGGATCTTAGCCAGAATACAAATAAGAAACTAAAAGACAATACCCGGAATATGGGAGCACTGCAGAATCAATGGATGCACTGGGACTATGGCAGCTTCGACGGTAACTGCTGGAAGTCTAGAAAGTTCACCCTGGGAGCTGTACTTCTCAGAATTGCTTGGAAACTATCCCAAATGATGCGCCTTGCTCTAGTCCTTGGTATTAGTAACTGTAAGACCCTTCTGCTGGTGAGTTTGGACCCCAGATGGATCCCCCCGGGGGAATGCGCCCCTCTTTCTCTAGCAAAATGCGTCCTAGTGATTCCACCATCATAATTGGACGAGATGTGTCTCAAAATGACCGCCTTGGTCTACTAGGAAATGGGTCGGAAGGGTTTCCTTGAATATGGCCTGATGCTCGCTCTGGAACCCCAAATGTATCCGCCAAAAGTGTCACACGTCCAAGTTTGGAAAATGCGCCCCAGTTGATTCCTCCGTCAGAATCTAATGAGGAACTAGGCAAAAGATGCGCCTTGCCTTCCTCTCAAATGAGTCAGAGGGAAATCTCGAAATTCTCCCTGGATGGGATAAGTCGACTAAAAACCCTCTCAGAAGCTGTGCCCTCACTCTGGATGAATGCGCCCTTGCTGTTGATCACTGTGTAACTGTTGCTGAAGAATGATGGAAGACCTGAATAATATCCTCGGTGACTAGGGTGTGTCTCTCAACACCGAAATCGACCAACTAATGTCTTCCTCCTGGAATCCACTAAGAGATGCGCCTCTTCTCCTCAATGACAAGTCATAATTTGCATAATGATGAATTAGGTCGCTGACCCTTCCTTTATAGCTTTCCAAAACCCTAAATCTCTGCTTAAACCCTAATTCACTGTTGACTTCAAAAACCCTAAATCACTGCTAAAACCCTAATTCACTGTTGACTTCTATTTTTAGCCCATACTGACTTAAAAGCACTTTTTACCCTTTTTAGCTCAATGTCACTTTCTGAATATAACACCGGTGACTAAAGTGACCTCCAGTGACCCTGTTTACCCCTTTCTGGCCCTGGCTATAGTCTAATGGGGCGGTTTAGACCATTAAGCCTCCTCTCTGGAGCTCCTATTTGGAAAGGGACATTACAAATTAATACTATGACATTCAAATTAATCCAAGGATTAGGAGACGATGTAAATAAATTGATGCCCAATCTTTTCAACTTCTCCCATTGGCAATACAATGGTTTTTTTAGCCTATTTATTCACCTCCTTGTTGAATTTGTGTTTGACATGATAGAACAAGGTTGTGCTAATTGTTTTTACCTCATTGATTGCTTGAGTTATCACTTTGGCCAACCTAATATCCATGGGAGACAACTTCCTTTGTATTGCCTTAATGATGATCATGGAATCCCCCACAACATTTAACGAAGTGACCTCAAACTCCTTGGCTATAATCAAACCTCTCAAAAGAGTGTAAGTCGTTGCCACATTGCTCGACGTTGCTTCTAGGCTCCATAAGTATGTTTCTATTTGTGTTATTTGAAGATCATAGAGAATCCCCTTGGCACTTGCCACCCCTGCTTATTGTTAACCTAACCTTGTACCCTAAAGAATTTAGGATATTTTTCGAAATATATTACTTTAAAAAATAATTAAAAAATCATATTACTATTATTTACATTTTTTTTTGATAAAACTCTTTCAAGACTTCCACTCATTAGAAGGATGGTACCTAGGGTAAATCAACTGGTTGCAAGTGAGGTCCAATAATATCCATAGAATACTTATAATTCATAACACTTAACCACTCAAACTACTATTATATATATATATATAAAATAAATTTAAACACAATGAAAATAAAAAAAACAAAAAATATTATAAATTTATAATTAACTCTAAGCAAATGATTTGATAAAAATTAACTTGGCAATAGTTAAAACTCTAGAAAATACAAAACAAAGAAACATGCATATCTCACCTTGTAACTAATGTAATACTTATATTGTCATTATATTAATAAAAGGCCCGTACCTCTTTGGAGTTGACCAAAAGTGTTAGATGAAGCTACACACCTACAACCTTTAGGTGAACCAAACCTACCATAATTGAACTCTGAAATGAGATTCCATTATATTCTATGATTGAACCAGAGAAGTAAAAGTATTGCTGACGTTTATTTATTCCCTAGATTCCATAAGGAGATTCATATTTTCTCAGGCCTCTTGGAGGGTTTGGGAGAAGAAAAGGAGGAGTATCCATCGGAGAAGCTTTGGATGGAATAATATCTAGGACGATGGCCCAGAGGACGATCACGCCTCTTGCTCGCAGATCTGTGTGTAATCTCCATGCCCCTCTTCAAGGAAGCGGTAAGAACAAGCTCCCTTCACTTCAACGAAACATGAAAATCAATGCCATAACTGTATAGGAATGGTCATTTCAGAGTCACCATTTTCTCTTCAATGAAAGAATGGCAGATTGTAGTGGTTTTAGCGAACCGCCAATCTTAAAAATGGTATTTAGAATGCAATATTTTCTAGTTTTCATAGTTCTTTTTATGATGGGTATAGCTAGTTTTTTCTTTAAAACCGATCTGGAATAGCAGGCAGTGAAAATTTCTTCTTTCTATACCTGTGGTCTTCATTCATTTCTTTATATGTACTTATATCTATATATTCCCCCCTCCCCCCTCTCTCTCTATATATGGGGCTGAAGTTAGGATGGTTCCTCCAATTTGCCTAATAGATCCATCTCACGTTTGATAGTAAAAATGAAAACAAAGAATAATGGTTACGTTAGGAATTCTATACTACTGTGATTTTTTGGAAAAAAGTGAAAAGGCTCAGAAACAATGCATAATTTATGAAATGGGGGTTACAAAGCATCTATCCTTGTACCTTTCTGGTCATAAAAGCGACTGCGTGGCAATAACAGTTTTATATATAATTCTGTGAGATACAAGTCAACAACATTAAACATTAAAGGATTTCGGTCATCTCCTTATCAGATTGCAGATTGGCTCCAGTAAAATCCATTGTCTCAAGATTAGAAATGGATAATAGATGCAATAAAGTGGTTTGCCAATCGGGCTTTATTTGCTTTCCGATCAGATCAGGCAGCTTCTAAACACTACTTACACGATGGACAGGGGGGAAAATATGGGACATCTGGAGATATCTCCTAATTTCAGGGGAGGACATGTACATGACATAGGGAACCCCAGGAAAAAAATACTACTTCTTTTAACAATAGATTATGATTCAGTATAAATAAACACCCACAAAACCATACATCATACAAACTACAATGACATATCTATACAGAACCGTACATCATACAAACAAAATATTCTATATTTCCTTCAGAAGACCTAATTCACAAAATTAATGATTACTGATGACAAGACACTTTTAATTAATAAGAACATGGAGGTTGGTTTCCTCATCCTAATTGTCATCCGAGTGAGGGGAGTGTTGCTTCTCGACATCCATTGGGTTCTTGATTTGTTGCACCATTTCTTCTTCTCAAACTAGGATTGATAACTTATACCAAATCGATAAGACTAGAACTAGTGCAAAACATAATATTCTTCCGAGTGCTTCAAGAAACCACTGTAATAACAAAAGAATTATATCATATTTTTCTCATGGTTTGCTTTCTAATGCCCCTCTACGAGCAAGCCTAAAGGACGGATGAAGCATGGTTGTTTGACTTCTTCCAAGGGGAGTTCCAACCTTGAATCGACATCAAATTCTCGACAGGAGGCCAAATCCAGAAAGGACGCACCTAGGAAAACAACCCAAAGCAAGAGTTGAGATTCATTACCCAAAGAACCACTAGAACCAATAGATTGATACTAGAACCAGACTATATAGGCCACTCTTCTCCTAAACATGTTCAACATTCCAAAATTCAAAACAAATCACTTAGAGCATGACGTAAAACTCATCAAGGAACTGGACGCCCATGGGTGCTAACGAAGTTGGTCGTTGTTCCCAAGTTGTCCTCGTTGCATTATCCCATTACATCTATGCCTTCCCATACCAAAGCATTCAATAACTAGGCTGAATTAAAGCTCACATGCAAGACAGGGTGGTGGTCATCCTCCATGCTTTTATTCCAAAACAGGGAGGTGGATCACATATATCACTTGATGTGAAGCCACATGTGCAATTAATACTATGACATTCAAATTAATCCAAGGATTAGGAGATGATGTAAATAGTTTGATCCCCAACCTTTTCAATTTCTCCCATTGGCAATACAATGTTTTTTTTAGCCTATTTATTTGCCTCCTTGTTGAATTCATGTTTGACATGATACAACAAAGTTGCACTAATTGTTTTTACCTCCTTGATTGCTTGAGCTATTACTTTGGCCAACCTAATATCCACGGGAGACGACTTCCTCTGTATTGCCTTAATGATGATCATGAAATCCCCCACAATAATTAATGAAGTGACCTCAAACTCCTTGGCTATAATCAAACCTCTCAGAAGAGTGTAAGCCGTTGCCACATTGCTTGCCATTGCTTCTAGGCTCCAAGAGCATGTTGCTATTTGTGTTATTTCAAGATCATTGAGAATCCCCGTCGCACTTTCCACCCCTGCTTATTGTTAACCTAACCTTGTACCCTAAAGAATTTAGGATATTTTTCGAGATATATTACTTTAAAAAATAATTAAAAAATCATATTACTATTTTTTTTCATTTTTGTTGATGGAACTCTTTCAAGACTTCCACTCATTCCAAGAATGATACTTGGGGTAAATCCACTGATTACAAGTGAAGTCCACTAATATTTATAAAATACTTATAATTTATAGCACTTAACCACTATTATATATATATAAATAAATTCAAACACAATAAAAAAAACAAAAATATTATAAATTTATAATTAACTCTAAATAAATGATTTTAAAAATTAACCTTGGTAATAGTTAAAACTCGTAGAAAATACAAAACAAACAAACATGCAAAAATATTATAAATTTATAATTAACTCTAAATAAATGATTTTAAAAATTAACCTTGGTAATAATTAAAACTCGTAGAAAATACAAAACAAACAAACATGCATATCTCACCTTGTAACTAATGTAATAATTATATTGTCATTATATTAATAAAAGGCCCGTACCTCTTTGGAGTTGACCAAAAGTGTTAGATGAAGCTACGTATATACAACCTTTAGGTGAACCAAACCTACCATAGTTGAATCCATTATATTCTATGATTGAACCGGAGAAGTATAAGTACTGCTGACGTTTATTTATTCCCTAGATTCCATAAGGAGAGTCTTATTTTCTCATGCTTCTTGGAGGGTTTGGGAGCAGAAAAGGAGTATCCATCGGGGAAGCTTTGGACGGAAGAATATCTAGGACGATGGCCCAGAGGACGATCGCGCCTCTTGCTCGCAGATCTGCGCGTAACCTCCACGCTCCTCTTCAAGGAAGCGGTAAGAACAAGCTCCCTTCACTTCAACGCAACATGAAAATCAATGCCATAACTGTATAGGAATGATCATTTCAGAGTCACCATTTTCTCTTCAATGATAGAATGGCAGATTGCAGGGGTTTTAGCGAACCCCCAATCTTAAAAATGGTATTTAGAATGCAATATTTTCCAGTTTTCACAGTTCTTTGTACGATGGGTATAGCTAGTTTTTCCTTTAAAACCGATCTGGAATAGCAGGCATTGGAAATTTTTTCTTTCTGTACCTGTGGTCTTCATTCATTTCTTTATATGTACTTATATCTATATATTCCCCCATCCCCCTCTCTCTATATATGGGGTTGAAGTTAGGATGGTTCCTCCAATTTGCCCAATAGATCCGTCTCACGTTTGATAGTAAAAATAAAAACAGAGAATAATGGTTACGTTAGGAATTCTATACTAGTGTGAATTTTCGGAAAAATGTGAAAAGGTTCAGAAACGATGCATAATATATGTAATGGGGGTTACAAAGCATCATGCCTTGTACCTTTCTGGTCATAAAAGCGGCTGTGTGGCCAATAGCAGTTTTATATATAATTCTGTGAGATAAAAGTCAACAGCATTAAACGCTGAAGGATTTCGGTCATCTCCTTATCAGATTGGCTCCAGTAAAATCCATTTTATCAAGATTAGACAATGGATAATAGATGCAATAAAGTGGTTTGCCAATCGGGCTTTATCTGCTTTCCGATCAGATCAGGCAGCTCCTAAACACTACTTACACGATGGACAGGGGGGAAATATGGGACATCTGGAGATATCTCCTAAGTTCAGGGGAGGACATATGGAACCCCAGAAAAAAATACTATTTCTTTTAACAATAGATTATGATTCAGTATAAATAAACACCCACAGAATCGTACATCATACAAACTACAATGACATATCTATACATTGCAAATCAAGAGTCACGAGAAAAGTTTTCATTTTAGTGACAATTTTCTATTTATAATTTTATAGTCTTTGATACATAAGTGTTAATTTTTTAACAATGATCAATGTTAAATAATCATACACAACACAATAATTAAAACAATAAAAAACAACAAGTAAGCATATATGTTGTTTTTTCAAACGAAAATAATAATTTAAGGTCACGGCCAAGCCAGACACCAAATTGGTGTACGAGACATCCTTGGTTGTGGGACAAGGGATCCCCCTCCGCCCAGCGATTTGACTGGTAAAGTCTACAGAGATATACATACCCTAACCCCCCTTTGGATTTGAACTTGTGACCTGCTAGAAGGAAACACATGTTCTTAACCATTAGGCCCACTCAAGCTGTATGTCATCGAAGTGAAAAACACAACTGTTGTTACACAAAAACCCTTCTCTTCTCGCTGTCCTTTGCAAACCTCACTTACAAAATACCTTTTTAGGGGTATAGAGATGGGTTAGGTGGCTTAAATAGTCCAGTCACCAGTGGGCCTCTCATAAAAAAAATAAGAAAAAACGGTAAAATAAAAAAATATGTTGTGTTTTTTACTGGTAGGGGCAGCCCTGCCACAGGGGACACGGGGATGTCCTTTGCATTTGGGATGTCTAGGGGACATTTTCTAGCCATTTTCTCATCCTCTAATCACATGGGATGCATGGGACACATCTTTGTGGTACACAATTATAAACACAAAGTAAGCCTTAAGATATATTTGGAAAAGGAAGATGGCCTGCACATCAATTCAGACCTTATGCCTCCATCCACCTGCATAAAATTTGTAGCTGGAGAAAGAAAACATATGCAAAATAATAAGTAGCTCCGCAACTTTCATGTAAGGGTGGTCAATAGAGTGCAACGACAAGCTCACCGGGAGAAATGATATCAAAGTTCTGCAGTAAAACACTGTTGAAGATGAAAAGCATGTTATCTTTGAATGCTCACACCTAAAATATTCTGAGATATTGCACAAAACCGTTCTCCCCTTGCTGCCCTCTGCTTTCATCACTCACAAAATGCTTTTTTAGGGGTTTAGAGATGAGTTGGTTGGCTTAAGTAGTCTAGTGGGGCTCTTCCATTAAAAAAGAGAAAATAAAAAATGTGTTTGTCATTCTTCTATTGGCGGGGGACTAAGGTGGTCTCGTTGTAGGCGACACCGGTACTTCCCTTGCATTTGGGGATGTCTTAGGGATGTTTCCGAACCGTGTTCTGCAATAAAACACTGTTAAAGATGAAAAAGCACATTATTTTTGAATGCCCCCACCCAAAAAATCGTGAGATCTTGCACAAAAGCCTTCTCCTCTTAAAATGTTTTTTTAGGGGTTTAGAGATGAGTTGGTTGGCTTAAGTAGTCCAGTGGGGCTCTCCAATTACAAAAGAGAAAAATAAAAAATGTGTTCATTCTTTTGTTGGTGGGGGTGGTGTAACGTCCCCAGCCACCAACAGGCCGGGCAATGCTACCACTGCGGAACATTCACATATATATATATATAACATGCATTTTAATGAATTAAAACACACAACACAGAGTTACTATTACCATTCAGATTCAAACAAGATTAATAGTAATTCACATGCAATGGAATACATGATAACATTCAAGCATCACAAAACATGCATAAAATACATATAAATAAGCACAGACTGATACTTATCTTTTAGCCGAAGTAAATCCACCAACTACGTGCAGACCTTCCACGAACCTCCCACCCTTAGACCACGCTGCTCAACACGCTCAGCAGTGGGTCACCCCCGAGCTGGGACTAAGCTCCACCTTGGGCAAGGGAATCCTAGACTAGGTCGAGGTTACAGGAAAACTGCACAGTGCAACCGAAAGGATTCTCTCCAGGAGCCTTCTTACGCCCTCTTCTCATAGACTCTCATTCCTCACATGCTTGTTCCACCCGAGAGTATACACCTTCACTGTCACACAGTCCATCGACTGCTTCACCTCCCTCTCAGGGTCTCGACAACAGGCCGGATCAGGAATTCTCAGAGCTCCATAGCTGGTGCTGGACTCTCTCTCGGAGAAAACCACTTCCCAGCAAACTCTCTCACCTGGAGAGAGCTGCTCACAGGCCTGACAACCTGCCTCTTCAACCAGTTTCAACTCAATTCTCGCAAGGTGAGGATAACAACAACAACAATAACAATTCAGTTAACTCACGGGTGACAGCAACAACAAGAATTTGGGTATGGACATCCAAAAATGACAACATTCCACACTAAGACACAACACGGTTCAGGCATTTACAAGGTGCTCGGACTTCACAGGAAAACATCACGGTTTTTTGGTTTCAAAGTTGCGTGAGGGTATGCAGAGATCAAATGCAGACGCCAAGCAGGATAGACAGTGGATGGAAGAATGGAGGACGAACCCCCAATACAGATGACGCTTTAGCTTTTAACTGCATGCGCCCATTTCGACACTTGTCTTCCTGGAGTTGCATGCATTCCCTTTTGCACACGTTGCCTCTCCTAGAACTTAGGAAAAAACATGTCTTTCACACAGCTTTAGAATAATAATAAATTATTATTCTCAAGGACTTAAGCCCCTAAGCTTAGCCCCTATGCCCACACACTTAGCCTCCTCCCTTACCCAACCTTGTGGAAGCTTAGTCCCCCCATCACTCTTTCTTCGTGGCCGGTTTGCACACAACGATGTTTATATTTTATTAATGATCTGCATAATTACATATACAAAATCAGGCTCCTGGCCTTTAACACTTAGGCTCTCCGGCCCAATAAACACATAAGTCCACCAGCTTATCAATACTCGGCTCACCAGCCTACAAAACATGTTTACAATTCATAAATACAACAGGGCTCGTTCTTGGGGATATTACAGGTGGCCCCATCGTAGGTACACCGGTATTTCCCTTGCATTTGGGGATGTCTTAGGGATGTTTCCCAACCGTCTCCTCATCCCCAAATCAAAAGGGATCCAGAGGATATGTCCCCATGGTACACAATACGAACAAAAAGTAACCCTTAAGATATGTTTGGATAAGTAATATCACCTGCACATCAATTCAAACATGATGCCTCCACCCCTGTGGATAAGACTCGTAGCTGGAAAGGAAAAAACATATGCAAAATAATAAATAGCTCTACAATCTTCATTAGGGTGGTCAATGGACCATGATGATGATCTCATTGGGAGAAAGGATATTAAAGTTCTGTGTTAAGAATTTGTTGAAGCACACTATCTTTAAAAGCTGGCACCATTATTTGCATCAAATATAAGAATGCTAACACCAACTATTGATTGCAACTTTTAACAACTTGGGGAATCTAATAATCGGACCTAGGTCATTGACAAACATTGTTAAAAGCAAGGTAATTTAATCTAATAGGCCATCGTGCTTAGAGTGGACATCAAAAAATCAATATCAGTGTATCATCCTAGTAGTGCACAAAAATACAAAAGATTTTACATTCAAAAGATTAATATATGTTAGGCAATGTGATCACTAAAATTCTTGAACACAGACAACACCTTTCTAGATTAACCAAACAAAGGGTGTATGGTAAAATATGGATGAAATTGGTCTTAAGGGGAATTAAAGCGATTTGTTCATTTTTATTATCTAATGTTTATAATTTTTTGAGCACCTACCCATTAGTGTTAAGGCCTTTTTGTTTTGTTGGCTTAAAATGGTAAAAGCAATCCAAACTACCTTTGGTTGTTATCAAGAAAAATAAACTTCTGCTTTAACAATGATGGTAATGACGGGTTCACATCCTCAAACGAGTATTAGGTTATATGTCAGAGGTTGTAAGCATGGATTGACCTCTTAACTTCTTGTGTTAAAGCAACCTATGGGATCTATTCTAATTTCTGTCACATGACTAAACCGTCTTTGTTAATAACCTCTGTTTGGATAGAATTCTTGGAAAGCCCATTCAATTGAATTTTTAGGAGAGAGGAGCTCATGATTAATAGTCTACTAGAATACTTACTCAATGATCATCTTAATACATCCAAAAAGGATCACTATATAATTTGTCATCCTCTTTGGTACTTTTTGGGCTGAAAAATCAAAATTGCAGACTTGTGGGGGCAATTTTTAGGACCTATCCTAAACTCTGCTAAGCAGGGAAAATCGAAAATTTCAGTTTGGGGCATGAAAATACACTTTATTGTGTTGATAAAAGGCCTCATCAACATAGCAGAGCACCCCAAGTGGTACTACAGATTAATAGCTTTGAAACGAGTTATTGTAGGCCAAAAATAGTCTGTATGAGAAGGTTATGCCTTTCAGTAGTTAACTTATGCTTTGACTACAACAATTCCAAGTGGATGCCGTGTCATCACCCATTAGTCACACATGGATATAGTTAGTGAAGAAATTTGAGGTTCCTAAGGCTGCCCAACAGGCCTGTCATGTGACCTCTTGTTGGGCACCAATTTCAAGGGGTTTCAAGCTATCCAAAACAACCAACTCAAGACTGTTTCTCAGAGGCTGCTACAGGACTGTTTATTGTCCTAGTTCCAACAGCAATCAAAGCTGTCCTAGCTGCTGTTTGAAGGCTGCTCACAGGTCTGATGTTCTGCCCTCTGAAATCTTCTCTTAAGCTTTGATTTGATGCTCTTTAATGCCTCTTGTTATAAGGTTAATGAAGGATAGTTTTGCTGTCCAAGTTAGCCTTCTTTAACATGCATTAAACATCAAATACACCTCTAGAATCTTTAACAACTACAAGTTGAAAATACTAACCAAACCATGACAAATGTACAAGTGTTTTTGGTCAACATGACCCTGGGAAAACCCCCATGGGGAAAACCAGTAAGAGAGATAGATATATATTGGAGATCTCAAAGCAAATGCTACAACAATTAAATAACCAAGGAACCTGCTACAATGACAAGCTTCTTCTCAAGCTTGCAATAGAGTCCCTCTAACTTGTGCCTGCTAGCCTTTGAACAAAGCACCCTTTGCCTTGGTGCGCCCTCTTCTCCTTGGTATGCCTTTCCTTTGCCTTTGCCTTGCCTTGCCCACTTGTAGAATGCACCCAAGAGATAGATGCGCCCTGCTCTCTTTGCTTGGTGCACACTATGCCTCTAGTGCGCCCCTCCTCTTAGAGAATGTGCCCCTACACTCCTCTTGTGCGCCTTCCTCAAAGTTTGTGCCCTTTGCTTGACCTTATGCGCTCTCTATTACACAATTGCGCCCTCCTCTCAAGCAAATTCCTCCATGCTAGCTTGCGCCCTTAGCTTCTCACTAATGCGCCCCTCTCCTCCATGAATGCTCTCATGAAGCTAGTGTGCCCTCTTTGAAGCTTTGCGCCCTTCTTCTCCCAAGTGTGCCTTTCTTGTCCAAATCCTCACTTCTTCTCTTCCCTTCACTCAACTCTCTCAAGTGAACAATAAATCTCCTTTTCCCTCCTTTGCCTCCTTTAGCCTAATTCTTAAGTCTAACCTAGAAAACCAAGGGCCCATATTAGATCTAAGCCTTTCTCCAAAATGGATGGATGAGATTAGATCTCATAATCCACTTAAATCTCCATAGTTCACTTTATGTTCATTAATTCACATTTAAGTGAAATTAATGTCACTTTATGACTTAAGTGAATAAAGTCACTTTATACTGAAGTGAATAAAGTCAAAGTGAAATTATAACATAAAGTACAATCATGAGGGTAATACTCTCCCCCTTTGTGTTTAAAGACTCACAAACACAAGGGGACCACTTCCCTTGGTACCCAAATCTCAACACTCCCTCTTACCGAGGAAAGTGTCACTCACCCCTCCAAACTTGACCCTGAAGTGGACATCCTTGACCCTTGGCAAGGCCTCGGTGAGTAAATCTGCAACTTGCTCATCAAAAGTGGCCTCTGACTCTAGTCTGCTCGTCACCACAACCAAGTGGGACCCAAACCTCTTTGGTGCCCTGCTCTCTCTCATCAATTTCTGAGCCTCTCCAACATACTCCTTTGCCTCCTTTAGGGTCTCTTGAAACCATCTTGGTTTCCTCTTCCTCGAAGTAACCTATGGCGGAGTAGTCTCCTCACGCCCTTGACTCTCATGCATAGATCTCTGATCAATAGTCTGTGACCTTGAAGCACCTGCACCAACTCTCTGTATACTTGGTAACTGTGAACTTGAAACTGTCCTGGGTGAACTTGGTGTACTCGACACTTGAGGCTATGTCCCCTGCGAAGCATCACTCTGCAATTGTGGGACCTCCTCAACTTTGTCTCTCAACTCGAGAAATCTCCTGAAAGCTCTACCCTCCTCAAATCTGACATCTCTCCTCACCACCACTCTCCTCAGTGTTGGAATGTAGATCCTATAGGCCTTCGCGACCTCAGAGTATTCAACTAACATCCCTCTCTCTGCTGTGGGATCTAACTTTGTCCTCTTCTCTGAGGGGACATGAGAGAAAGTTGAGCACCCGAATATGCGCAGTTGCTCAACATCGGGCCTACTTCCGTTGAAGGCCTCCTCAAGAGTCTTCCTCCCCAAAGCTCTATGGGGCCTCCTGTTTTGCAAATAAATTGCAGTACTGCATGTTAAATTTGGAAGCATCGACAGTCATTCTCCAATGAGAGGCCATATGGGCCACCCCGAGGCTAGCTAGGGAGATTTGGAGAATCAACCAATCTTGTGAGGTATTGAAAAAATCCAGGGGGAACGTACAACCTCTGTGAGTCAAACCAAAAGTCAGGACGAACGAGATGCTATGTGAGTCTAATGCAAAAGTCAGGGGGAACGTACAACCTCTGTGAGCATAGACAGTCTAGTGCAAAAGGCAGGGGGAACGTACAACCTCTATGAGCATAGACAGTCTAGTGCAAAAGGCAGGGGGAACGTACAACCTCTGTGAGCATAGACAGACTAGTGCAAAAGTCAGGGGGAACATACAACCTCTGTGAGCCATGAGCAAAAGTCGAGGCATCTAGCAAAACTTAGGTTGAATATAAAATTCCTATGAGCTAGAAACAAACGATATTCCTAATATTGCAAATGATATAAATATATTGATCTAGTGCGTTGGCACATGTAACATTATCCACCATGAAGAGAATTTCGAATTGCCTTGTCAAGAGTTGTAACTGAAGTGTTAAGTCTAGTGTAATGTTAAGTTATAACTGAAGTACTAAGTCTAGTTCTATTTTTGAACTAAAAGTGTAATGTTGAGTTGTAATTGAAGTCTTAAGTCTAGTTCTATTTTAGAACTAAAGTGTAATGTTGAGTTGCAACTGAAGTCTTAAGTCTAGTTCTATTTTAGAACTAAAGTGTAATGTTGAGTTGTAACTGAGGTCTCAAGTCTAGTTCTATTTTCGAACTAAA
>ML787478.1:679723-709580 GCA_009831015.1 Picea engelmannii | reverse complement strand
TGGAACCAAAGTATTGAAGAAAATAAAAGAATTAATCCACATAAGAAATCAAGCTCATAATTTAACACTGCAAGTCTCTGCCCACAAGTAGAATGGCAATGCCTGATCATGCAACATACTCCTTGCTGCACCCACTATGGCCCCGTTCTTCCTCTCTGCAACCCCATTCTGCCGAGGGTTGTAAGGAACGGTCAACTGCCTTCTGATACCCTGCTCGATACAAAACTCTGCAAACCCCATGGAGGTGTACTGACCCCCATTATCTGACCGCAAGACCTTGATCTTTCTTCGTGTCTGGTTCTCCACAAGAGCTTTGAACTCTTGGAAGCTCTTGAAGACCTCATGAGCTCTTGGTATTCTGGAAAAAGATCCAGGTCTTCCTGGAGTGGTCATCTATGAAAGTAATATAATACTCCCAACCTCCCAAGGAAACTCGTGACATTGGCCCACACACATCTGTGTGTATCAAGTCTAGTATCCCAACTGATATACTGTCACTGCCGGGAAAGACACTCTTGGTGTACATCCCAAGAGCACACCCTCTGCACACCTTCTGATGCTCACCCATGGCATACTTAAGAAAGTCAGATTAGAACTCCTTTAGGTCACTAGCTTTGGTAGTGCAGAGTTTCCAAATGGGCCGTCTAATAAAATTTGGGGTGAAGAAGTGATACAGTGGGGGGAAGTAGAGGCAATGGTTGACTAAGAATGTCGTAGAGATATGAGGCACGAGTTGACCAGGTGGAGGGAGGGAGTTTGCTTTTGAGGTAGAAGGGTGTGCCAAAAGGTCTTAGGGAGGTGTGAAGGGAGTAATGAATATCCCTCTTCCTAGAAAGTGGGTAGCTCTGTTTCTTTCTTTCTAAGAATGTGGCAATAATACATCTTTGTTTCCAGGGCAAGATCAAACATGAGCCTCTTATGCATGACTTTGTAGTCTCCATCAAACCATTGTTCATGGGACAAGAACTAAGAGGGTGAATGGGTCTGGTATGGTTAATATGTGTGTAAATGAGTCCTTTGCAACCCCCCAAAGAGTTAGGAAGTTAGAGTTCAAGTTTTAACTTTCAATGTGGTTTTGGGGAGAGAGTAGAAATCATGCAGAAATTGATGCAAACGAGTCTCATAAGTGAGAAGACATAAGAGTAATCATACTTGATTGTAATATGCAGGGTGAAGAATTGGGGAGGGGGAGGACTAAAAAAGGGGCTGGATAGGGTAAAGAAGGCCAAATAGGTATTAGCAAGGGGAGGGTGGTTAGAGACTCAAAAGTCATGGCTAGAGGTTCTTATTTTGTCATTTTTTGTACACTAATTAGGATCTTTGTGGTTGTTTCCATTCGGTGGATGGGGAGGTATGTTAGAAATAAAAGGTGTGCTCGTTTAACCATAGACAATATAGCAATATTGTCACCCAACCATAGGCCGAAGCCACAACCATAGGTCGAAGCCACCCTCGAGCACCTTAACCTTGATAGAGAGAATAATTCCGAAAGCAAACCCTAGGTCCAATAGCCAATCAAGGTAGTGTACCACTCTCCAGAGCTAGCGTACCAAGCAGAAAGTCCAAACCATAACCAAGAGAAAGTCCAAGCCTAAAACCGAAAATACTAGTTGTAGTAGCTGCAACTGCAACTACTCTCCAGACTTGCGCACTCACTAAATTTCGGCAGTGCGCACTAAATTTCTACAGTTGCAAGTTGTGTGTGTCCAAATAAGCTCTAGCATCCTGTATTTATACTGCTCTTCCTTAGCTGTCTGGGTCGACTTCTCTTTCTGGAGGCTAAAAACTCAATATTAATTATGTTCTTTAGCCCACTTGTCTTCTAGGGTTATGTCCAATGCTTTAGGCTTTCTTCTTGCTTCCCAGGATATTCTATTCTTGTCAGGGTTACACGTGGAGGTTTAATACCTCCCGCAACTACCATAATATCAACAGTCCCTCCTAGCTATGGAGGTATTTAAAGGTAATGGTCTTGAGCACAAACATACCATTCAACCAATATCATCATCATAGCCACACATGCTATCTCATGATCAAATCACGAGCACCATCATCACTATCAGTATCATCTGATAGCATCAACTGTATCATCTCTTAAAGCCATACTCCATTTGAGTAATCAGGCATGATGCTGAATAAGTCACTCACTCCACAGAGTGATACAAGAACCATTCTTCTAATCCAGACATATGTCCTAGAAGAATAAATGTCCTTGACCATTTTCCGCCTGGAGAATGTCTATCCACCAGTACGCTGACTATCCATCTAGCTGATAATCATTCCCAACACTACCGATAGTCTTCATGGCAATTAGAACAATGCCATTCAATAGAACACAACTATGTGTATCCATAGTAGTACACAACTACTATCCAGTGGTACACAACCACACCAAGTAGCACACGGCTACTTAAATAGGGACGCATAGTCACAACTAGTGGAACACATCCACCATAGTAGCATACATCTACTGTCCAGAGACATACAGTCTCCACAACAATCATATCATTTGATATCAACCTGCATAAAACAATATCATGATATAAACTGAGTCATCTGGGCCATTCTTCCACTCACATCTGTGAGATCTGGAAGAGCACATGCCCTCATAAAGTAAAACATCAGCCATGGGATATCTGGACTATTCTTCTCAAGCATAGAAGAATAACTGTTCCCGATTTCTGAGCCTAGACCATTCACCTAACTGGGCCATTCCTCTGGCACTAATCATAGTGCACGCTGGAGAGACTGATTCTTTCCTAGGGAATGCCTGTCCCTGATTGTTGAACCTGGACCATTCACCTAAATGGGCCATTCCTCCGACACTAATCATAGTGCAACTTGGAGAGAATGAGTCTGCCCTAGGGAATGACTGTCCGGACCATTTCCTAAGGAAATGGCTCTCCTGCACCAACCTCCAAAACAGACCATTCTTTGAAACTGCTCACAACTGTGAACTTCGAAAGAATGACTGCCCAGTGAGGAGGACCATTCAACTTGACCACTACTCAAAGCGATTGCCAAGAAGAATGACTGTCCTAGACCATTCCCCCACACTAGCCACAAGGGGAATCGCTGTCTATGGTACATAAACAATCTATAGGACAATTTCCATTACGAAAATGATTGTCTGATCTAGACAATTTTCTGAACTGGAAAATGCATGTCAGTCAGAAATCTCAAACCACTTTCCGAACTAGAAAGGAACTACTCATCCTGGACCATTTTTCAAACTGAAAAATGACTGTCCATAAATCAATAACATATCAGTGCTCCCTCCCAACTTGGGAGTAATCTCTTCCTTTTTCAATAAGGAATTCGTCTCCAGGAGCCCCAAATTGTTTCTTGAGTGCGCAAACCTTTCATCTTGGACAGAGGCTTTTACCAAAACATCTACTATCTGCTCATCTGTGGAGATATATTGGAGAACCACTTCTCTTTTCTGAACTTCATTACGGAGAATATAATGCTTGATCTCAATATACTTCGGTCTGTCATGGAACATTGATTTTCTCTGAAGGCTTCATAGAGCTCTAATCATTACAATATATCATGGTCGATTTCAACATTTCTGTTTCCTGCTAGCTCATGACATCGTGGCAAGGCTCAAACTGGAACATATCAAATTAACACTTCTTCTGTCATCATGAGTGTTTGCCATGGATTAGCAATCCATCATCCTAGATTTCTCAGTAACTATTATGATACAGTATCTTTGGCATAGAAAGTTTTGTTAAGGTTTAAGCTATTATTAGGTTTCTTTTCAATTTACTAGATAACCATAACATAGATAGGATCACTGAGAAATACACAATCACAAGAGACACATCATTTATCCTAGGAAACCCTCCTGGGGGAGAAAACCCAACAAAAACTTCCTTAATATAGATAGCCAATACAATGCCAAGAGAATAAACCAAACACTATAGAAAGTCCTCTCCCAAGTAATGCGCCTCTCTCTCTTCCTACTTCTCCAAACTTGCGCTTTGGATGATCAAGTGAGTGAGTGAACAAATGAGGCGATGGCCTCCTTTATTTATACAATCTGGCAAATGCTGAAAGGATGTGTCTTTTCATTGGCAGGGCCGAATTTTCTTTCTGGGTGGTTATAACCACTTTAATTTATTTTGGGGGCCGACTTCTCATTTTGCATATTACAATTAGGGTTTGACCAATCCGCAAAAGGGGATTTGGTCATTTACAATACCTAACATGATCAATCCACAAAAGGGGATTGATCTAATACATCAATAATAAATAGAATACTCTTTGTAGTTACAATATTTCAACACTCCCCCTTAACAAGAAGGGTATTCTACAACATCATTAGGAGAGAGAGAGAGGGCAACAACATTAACAGCATCTGGAACACTGACTGGCATATCTATAAATCATCGAAAGTTTTTCTCATCATCAATATCATCATTCATAGCAGGGAGCTGGAATGGCATCATCATCTGCATCAACACGGATTAGTATAACACTAATACATAATCATCAATAACAACATCACAACACAAAGGCTGGAGCATCATCACCATCAGCACTAGGCTGAGAGTCTTCAGCACGAGGCTGGCATCACAACACGGAGCTGGCTACACAATATCATCAGCACGAAGCTAGCATCACAGTACGAGACTGGCAACACATCATCATCAACACGAGGCTGGCATCCCAACATGAGGCTGACAACACATCATCACATCACGAGGCTGGCACATCATCATAACACGAGGCTGGCACATCATCACAACACAAGGCTGGCACATCATCAACATGAAGCTAGCGTCACTGCACTAGGCTGGCATCACATCACTACTCCCCCTTTCGAGGGAGGTCCTTTCGGACTACACCAAGCTTATCTCGAAAGTGCTCAAACTTTACACGAGATAGAGGCTTGCTCAACACATCAACAACCTGTTCATCCGTGCTAACATACTGGAGCTTTATGGCTAATCTTCTATGCCAAAGTTCGCATGGATTCTCAATGGAGTGGGTCATGGCTGCTTCTGAGTGACCCTTTAGCTTATACAAGCCACCTTCTTCTTTTCCAATAACAATTGGTTCTTCCATGGTTTTTCCTTTAACCAACATAAGAACTTCTCCATCCATGAAGGCAACTTTGAAGCCTTTCTTTTCTAAAGCTGATATGGAGAGTAATTTCTTTGTCAAACCTAGAACATAGAGTACATCCTTCATCTTCATTGGAGTCCCTGAATTAAGCTTGTAATTTGATTCTCCTACTCCCTTGATAGGGTATTGATAATCATCTCCAAGTGTAACTTTCTGAGAAAACTTCTTTTTTGAAAGGCAAGAGAGAATGTCTCTTTGACCTGTCATGTGCTTGGAAGCACCACTATCAATGAGCCAAGTGTCCTCACCAGGTGATACTGATCCTGAGAGGGCCGAGATTAAGACATAGTCTTCAATTCGTTCTTTTATCATCTTTGTGGGTGGCTCTTCATCTTCAACTGCATGGGCATGATACCTCTTGTTTTTCTTTTTGTATTCTTCTTGTCTAGCTGGACAATGTCTCGCAATATGTCCCGTCTTGTCACAAAGGTAACATTGGTAGGATGAGAAATCTCTTTCTCTTCTTTGTCCTTTCTGAAACTTCTGGGATCTCCTTGGTTGAGATTCTTTATGTATGAATTTGTTTTGGGGGTGAGACTCTTTATGAGTTTCTTTCTGGAAGTAAGACTTCTTTCTTCCTCCTTTAGTGTGAGTAGCTAGGGCTTGATCTTGATCTCTTGATAGTAAAGCTTCTCGGTTAGCTACTCTTGATTCTTCTTAAATACATTCTTCCCAAAGACTGTCGAATTGTAGTTTCTCCTTTTTGGCACAAATAGTTTGGATGAATGCATCCCAAGGTCTTGTGAGACCATTAAGGGCCGTCATTATGAGTTCGTCTTCGTCTATAGTATCTCCAATTGCTTCTAGCTGTTCTTTGAATTGTGATATTTTGGAGAAATATTCCTGGATTGATTCTCCTTTCTACTTTCTTGTATTCTTGAGTTGAGTTCTTAGATTCATCTTCCGATTTATGTTCTTTCCTTCATATAATTTGGTTAGGGCATCAAACATTTGTTTTGGAGTCTTCTTTGACGACACTTGAGGAATCAAGTGATCTTTGATAGAATCTGCAATGATTCTTTTGGCCCTAATTGTGTCCTTTTGGTGTTTTGCTTTAGTTGCAGCATCGACGGGTTTTGGTACATCTTCTTTAATGAATCTTGCTAGGTCATTCTCTTCAAGAATGAGTCCAATCCTATACTTCCAGGCACAGAAGTTTTCCACACCTTCTAGCTTGTCATTAAGCTTAGTGCTTGCAGACATTTTTACCTGGAGCTAGGAAAATGACCAAAAAATGAAAGTGCTCAAAATTGAATTTTGAACTTACCACGAGGTGCGCTTTGCTGAGGCGAGTAGCTTGGTGTCATTAGATTTCCTAAAATCCAACTTTTACCCCTTCAAACTTGATCAACGGATTTCTGGACTGGTGCTTCTGGTTTTCTGGTACTTTTGGTTTTCTGGTACTTCTGGTTTCCTGGTACTTCTAGTTTTCTGGTACTTCTGGTACTGGTGAAAACTAGGGTTTCACTTTTCGAGAGATCTAGCCACTGAAAAGGTGCGCTGAAGATGCCAAAGAGTTCTTTGAGGTAGGGTGCTCTTTTTTAGATAGATTTTGGGCTGAAATTCTTCTTCAATAAAAAACCCTAATTTTCATATACGACAACAATGATGTTTTTCTTCTTGTGAAAGATGCTCTCTTCAGCTTAGCTCTGATACCATGTTAAGGTTTAAGCTATTATTAGGTTTCTTTTCAATTTACTAGATAACCATAGCATAGATAGGATCACTGAGAAATACACAATCACAAGAGACACATCATTTATCCTGGGAAATCCTCATGGGGGAGAAAACCCAACAAAAACTTCTTTAATATAGATAGCCAATACAATGCCAAGAGAATAAACCAAACACTACAGAATGTCCTCTCCCAAGTAATGCGCTTCTCTCTCTTCCTTCTTCTCCAACTGCAGCGCCAAACTTGCGCTCTGGATGATCAAGTGAGTGAGTGAACAAATGAGGTGCTGGCCTCCTCTATTTATACAATTTGGCAAGTGTTGAAAGGACGTGTCTTTTCACTGGCAGGGCCGACTTCTCTTTCTGGGTGGTTATAACCACTTTAATTTATTCTGGGGGCCGACTTCTCATTTTGCATATTACAATTAGAGTTTGACCAATCCGCAAAAGGGGATTTGGTCATTTTCAATACCCGACATGATCAATCCACAAAAGGGGATTGATCTAATGAATAATACATCAATAATAAATAGAATACGCTTTGTAGTTACAATATTTCAACAAGTTTTTCACCACGCTTCTCTTGTATATGAGATACTCTGCATCAAGTTGTTTGAATCCATACAAGGTCTTATATTTGCATACATGGGTCTCTTTCTGGTATAAGCTTCTTTCTCACTTGCTTTATTGGGAAGAACAGTCTTTTACATGTAAATTCCAATCCATGGATACTACAAGAAGTATATCTGGTTTATTGGAACAAGCTGTTGTCATAGTCTTCTTCTCCCTCCTTCTGGAAAAAACCTTTGAATTTTGCAATGCTTCCATTCTTAAGTCTTTTTCATATTTTCTTACATACATTGTTCTTTATCATAACTTCATTTCTCCTGCTCGATTGCTTTTAGTGGGTTCAAACCAAGTTGGTAGTCTTGTGATTCTCGATATAATAACTGGTTGTTCTTGCTTTTCTTTCTTTCTTTCTTGGAATCTTCACGTTCTTCCTCATGTCTCTCTTTAGATCTTGGGTCCATGGGTTCTTCTATATGCCCCGAAGATTCCAACTTCTTCCTTTTATCATAGGATCATGGATGTAGATGGACAACCAAGGATACTTTAAGGCTTCTTTTCGAAGAAGACTTCTTCTAGAGTCAAACTGAATACATGCTGGTTATCATGGCTGCTACTTTCAATGGGAACATGGATAGATACTTCATAATCCTCAACGGATCATATTTAGGATTAGTTCCTCCTAATCCTTACTTCATGTATGGATGCATGCTCTTCTTTTGGAATTCTGTAATCAACTCCCTCCATCTAAGATAGTCCATGTTTCTGTCTGCTCATTCTTCAGACTCATTACTTGTCCAATGTTTCTAACTGAGAAGAGGTTAGTTAGGGCATCGTACATATTCTTAGATGAGTCAAGATGAGAGATGTAGGGTATCAAGTGGTCTTTTACAGAGTCTAATATGATACTCATAGCATTGATGTCATTGTCCTTGAACTTCTCCATAATTGCAACGTTCTGAGGTTCCTTCTGTTTTCCTTCTTCAAACTGTGGTTCCACGATCTTTCCTTTCACGGTATCTAACACTTTATTCTTGGCAAGGATGAGATCAATCCTTGTCTTCCATGCTCTGAAGTTAGAAGCCCCTTCTAACTTGTTTTCTGACTTCATACAGTAAGTCATGACTGCTTTTGACTTGGTCAACCTTTGATTTTGACCAAAAACTTAAACTTTGATGTCTTAGCTTGCTGAGAGTACCAGGAGGTGCGCTAGGCTAGGGCGCACTAGGCTATATAGAAATTAAGTCAGTCACTTCACTTAAGGTGCCTTAACAAGAGGGTTAGGGTTTTGTTGTTGCAGCAAAACTTTCACTGCAACTGCAACTGAGAAAATCCTCCCAATCTATCTTCCAGTGGTTAGACTGTCTGAAGATAGCGTGGGCCTATAACCTGTTAGAAATAATAGGTGTGCTCGTTTCACCATAGTCAATATAGCAATATTGTCACCCAACCATAAGCCGAAGCCACCCTCGAGCACCTTAACCTTGACAGAGAGAATAATTCAGGAAACAAACCCTAGGTCCAATACCCAATCAAGGTAGCGTACCACTCTCCAGAGCTAGCGTACCAGGCAGAAAGTCCAAACCATAACCAAGAGAAAGTCCAAGCCTAAAACCGAAAATACTAGTTGCAGTAGCTGCAACTGTAGCTACTCTCTAGACTTGCGCACTTACTAAATTTCTGCAGTTGTGAGATGTGTGTGTCTAAATGAGCTCTGGCATCCTGTATTTATATTGCTCTTCCTTAGCTGTCTGGGCCGACTTCTCTTTCTGGAGGCCAAAAACTCAATGTTAATTATTTTCTTTAGCCGACTTGTCTTCTAGGGTTATGTCCAATGCTTTAGGGTTTCTTCTTGCTTCCCGGAATATTCTATTCTTGTCAGGGTTACATGTGGAGGTTTAATACCTCCTGCAGCTACCATAATATCAACAAGGTGGACCGAGAAAAAGGCTGGACAGGGTAAAGGAGGCCAACTAGATATCAGCAAGGGTAAGGTGGTCAGAGACTCAAAAGTCACAGTTAGAGATTCTCATGTTGTCATTTTTTGTACATTGATTACGATCTTTGTAGTTGTTTCCATTCGGCTGTGTGATGGACTTGGATTCTTGGTCCAGCTTAGGCTTGTTCGTGGCAAGGGGAAGGTGGTCAGAGACCTGAAAGTCATGGTTAGAGATTCTCGTGTTGTCATTTTTGTACACTGATTATGATCTTTGTGGTTGTTTCCATTCGGCCGTGTGATGGATTTTGATGCTTGGTCTAGCTTAGGCTCGTTGGGCTTAGTTTGTCCTATCTAATTATTTTGTTTAATACCGTGTGGTTTGCAAATCCTTCTGCGTATTTGTAAACTGGGTTTTTAATTGTTTAATAAATTTTTACTTCAGAGCAATAATGATGTTGTATCTTAGTATTAGCTAATGCAGAATGGGTGGACTCAGTTAATTAGACAAGCTCAGTAGTGTTTTGTAGGTCTCTTATCAGATCCTTCCAAGTGGCAGTATTGCCCCATCCTCATGCATTGAAGAGACTGCATTTGCATGCTCTCTTAATAATTGTCTGCTACAAAGTTTATTCTTGGTGTCATGCATTGATATGATCATACATTGCTCCTCGGGCTAGTTACAAGATCTGCTTTTGGTATTTATAGGAGCGACCTTTGTGCTCCTACAGTGTTGATACTATTGTACTTATCAGTCCCATTGATCTACTTGTGCTCATTTGTTGGACATTAATAAAATTATCTTATCTTAACTGTGTCCTTCCAAAATGGTCGCTCTTATAACAAATTTATCCTTATCTATGATTTACCTTATTTAACACCCTAGTATCACCTTTAAATTTGCTAGTGTATGTTCGCAATCAAGTTTGATGGATGTTGTGATTCACCTTATTAAAGCATATAATTATTTGGAGGGTAATCTGATGACCATGAATGTGAGGATGTTGTACGCTTATGCAATCTGTTGTTTGGTTATGATTATATTGCCCAACCCCTATTTGTTGTTGCTGGCTTGTCCAACCTTATCTGTGATTCTGTTGTTGTAATTTCACAAATCTGGTAGCTGCAGCATGTCTGTTTGTGCAACCCTGTAATTGCATAAGTGGTGTAATGCTGATTACCTAGGAGACCTTTGGCATAATGGTATTGATTTTCAGAGTGTTGGTCAAAGTGTGCTTATGTAATTTGAGTACAAAAAATTTACTCTTTTTAGGTTGATGCATATAGGTGCGATGCATGCTATATGACTGCAATTACCTTGTTTTTGGATGAAGAGAAGGTAAATGCTTCCATGTTGAGGTTGCTTTGGGTTCCATTAAGATAATTCCAGAGTCGTGATATTCTGGACGTCTAAAACCACTGGAAAGTTAGAACTTGAACATTGGAAAAGGTACATATAGAATAGAAAACAATCCCGTGTCAAGGGAAAAGATTAGCAACCGGCATCATGATCCCTCAACTGTTTTAAGGGAGCTAGCAACTAGAGATTTTGGGTCTATTAACAACATAGCATCTCACACATTCTAACTGAACATTTGTTCATTGAGCCAAGTGCATGTGAATAATAAATAAAATGTGGGTCGACTCACAATGGCAGTCGGTTACTTGAGATTGTCCTTGATGTGAGTAATATCAACACTGATAATGAGAAGTTGGAGAATGCAGGTTGTAGCAGAAGATTGATCTTGTAATTGCAATTCATTATTTAAGCTATAAGTAATACCTGTTGCCTGTTTCACTCAATTTACATCGAAATTTTGCAGGCATTTTGAGAGGCTTTGAACGAGGATACTCTGCCATTGCTTCTGATTTGGAGAGAAGAGCATGTACTAAGGGAGATGGAAATTCAATTGTGTGTGAGGTATTGGAATGACAAACACAAAACCTGCATAACGTCAATAACATTAGAGTATTCCAGTTTCTCTAAGGTTCTTATTGATTTGGGCTTGCTTACTGTTTCTAGCACATCAAGGCAAAGTATGACAGTCACAAGTGACAAATTCCGCTGAGTGTATTTAATCTGTATAATTCTTAATTCAGCTTACTGTCAGTATTTCATCTATACTTTAGATGAATGCTTGGCGAAGAATAGACCATACTTATATAAGTATGTAGTTTTGAGGTTTTCCTTTTACTTTCTTTAATTGTAGAGTTGGATATTTGCTTAGTGCCATTGTATAATGCTTAATGCAGGATGTCAGCCAGAAAACACATGTACACACATTTTCTCAGAAATTATCAAGAAATGTACAGCCTGCAGCCAGTCCAGAAATGACTACATATTTTCCAAGAAGTTCTGTTCTTAACCAGGCCCCAAGAAATGTTCACTGGCCTAAAATTGTAGGGGATAGATTATCAGCAGGATCTATAGCATCACACTTGCTAAACAGGTAAAGATTCATTTTGAGTACCTTGTTGGGTAATTTAGAGTACGTAAGAATCAATGTAGACAGAAAGCTGCATATTGATTGTTTATGTCCATGGTGGCTTTTTCCGATAGCAAATTGTACTCCCCAGGGGTCATTCATTTTAAGATTTTAACATGGATGAAACTAATTATTGAGTTTGTAGAAAAATAATAAATATCTTTGTGGTTTTTCTTAGTGTTTCTATTCTTCTTGGATTTTTTTAAAATACTTTGATTGTTGGATTTGCATCCCTATGTCAGTTCATCCACTTATATGAAGCGGAGTTTTGCGACTGATGCTGGTAAGCTGATTTTCACACCTTCTGTTCTTGTGCTATCTATAATTGCTTTACTGGACAGTAAACTGTTTCTAAATTAAGCATTGAATTAGTTGATTTTTTTTGATAAGAGCAAGCACTTAAATCAAGCCCAGAGATGAAGTGTCAACATTTTCACGACACCGGGTGTTAGCATCTTATTCACAGGAAATAATTTACCATGCTTTGCTTCATCGACGATCAATATGAATTAATATATGGATTAGATGTTATGTATTGAAGGTTTTTCAGGATTTATTTTGAAACCATACATTATCTCTTTTTCAAATGTGTAGGGTAATTTAGTTTTAGGTGACGTTTCAAGTGCTTAACATGTGTGGGCATCTAAGGATTGAAGTGCTTATTATTGCAATTATTGTAAGGTGTAGGAAGCTATAGACACCCCTTTTGGTGTTTGTATTTACACTTCAATCTACATTTACTATGTTATTTGGATGGATGCTCTTTTGTTTTCCATATTATAGTTTGTTGATTACTTGTCCTCATGATGTGTCTTTTATGTATGGTGATTTTTGATTGATAGTTGCTTCTCCAGCTCCTCAATCATGTGCCTAACCTTAGAGACATAGCAATGGCTTCAAGCTTTAGACCTATGTTTATTAACTTATGATTATTTCATGATGTTTTTCAATGTTCCACTTGGATGTGTTCCCAAGGGTTTAGGAAGCATACCCTATGCCCCCCCGCTCCTTGGACTTGGGAACTTCATCCTAAAGGTCCTGTGCCATCTCTAGTATGGCCTCAGTCCTTGGGGACTTCACTGGGGATGTCCCTTGTAGAAATGGGACACCCTCGGTACTTGGGGGTGCTCTAGAAATCCCTCTACATGGGTGTGTCCTCATAAAAACACATAAAACAAAAAATACAATTGTTTTTTGCTTTAAAGCAAGGTGTGGGTATCATCACCCTTGTCTTGCCTTTTCTTCTCTATATACCCCCTCCAAACCCTCATTTTGTTGTTTCTCACCTACAACATGCTAGTTTGAGTACAATAAGGAGGTTGAAGTTGGATTTTTGTGAACTAGAAGCTTTCAAATGCAGAAAAGTGTGGATGAAAGGGCTTTACTACCATATTCAAGTGCATTTTAGGATAACAAGCATTCATTTAGTGAAAACTTGGAGAAGCAACAATCTCTTTTTAAAGATTTTTTATATCTGTAGGAAATACTAGTTAAAGAAACTTACAACTGTCTCTTTCACTGAGTTGTCATGCTATGAGAGGTGTATCTACAACGTCAAAATCACCCAGGATATGAGCCTGGTATCATTTGCACCCACTTAGGGGATTTTGTATCTGTGTTTTCGTGTTGAAACTTGATACATGCCCTGTTAAGGTTTAAGCTATTATTAGGTTTCTTTTCAATTTACTATATAACCATAGCATAGATAGGATCACTAAGAAATACACAATCACAAGAGACACATCATGTATCCTGGGAAACCCTCACGGGGGAGAAAACCCAGCAAAAACTTTCTTAATATAGATAGCCAATACAATGCCAAGAGAATAAACCAAACACTACAGAAAGTCCTCTCCCAAGTAATGCGCCTCTCTCTCTTCCTTCTTCTCCAACTGTAGCTCCAAACTTGCGCTCTGGATGGTCAAGTGAGTGAGTGAACAAATGAGGCGCTGGACTCCTTTATTTATACAATCTGGCAAGTGCTGAAAGGACGTGTCTTTTCATTGGCAGGGCCGATTTCTCATTTTGCATATTACAATTAGGGTTTGACCAATTCGCAAAAGGGGATTTGGTCATTTACAATACTCGACATGATCAATCCACAAAAGGGGATTGATCTAATACATCAATAATAAATAGAATACTCTTTGCAGTTACAATATTTCAACACTCCCCCTTAACAAGAAGGGTATTCTACAACATCATCAGGGGAGAGAGAGAGAGGGAAACAACATCAACAACATCTGGAACACTGACTGGCATATCTATATATCATCAAAAGTTTTTCTCATCATTAATATCATCATTCACAGCAGGGAGTTGGAATGGCATCATCATCTGCATCAACATGGATTAGTATAACACTAATAGATCACCATCAATAACAACAACATCACAACACAAAGACTGGAGCATCATCAACATCAGCACTAGGCCGAGAGTCTTCAGCACGAGGTTGGCATCACAACACGAAGATGGCTACACAATATCATCAGCACAAAGCTGGCATCACAGTACGAGACCGACAACACATCATCATCAACAAGAGGCTGGCATCACAGCACGAGGTTGACAACACATCATCACAACACGAGGCTGGCACATCATCATAGCATGAGGCTGGCACATCAACACAACACGAGGCTGGCACATCATCACAGCACGAGGCTAGCACATCATCACAACACAAGGCTAGCACATCATCAGCATGAAGCTGGCATCACAGCACTAGGCTGGAATCACATCACTACTCCCCCTTTCGAGGGAGGTCCTTTCGGACTACACCAAGCTTATCTCGAAAGTGCTCAAACTTTACACGAGACAGAGGCTTGGTCAACAAATCAACAACATGTTCATCCGTGCTAACATACTCGAGCTTTATGGCTCCCTTCTACACCATATCACGAATGTAATGATATCGGATCTCTATGTGTTTTGACTTGTCATGGTGTTAGCACTATGTAAATTTTGTCCGGCTGATAGACAAACGACAGAGGTAAGTGTTTCAACCTACTTTAGAGTTGGGCACTAGCCTGCTCAACTCAGAGAGGGCTCTCTCGTGTCACTTGATATTTCTTTGGAGATCGGTGGCTAGATTTGGTTTGTTTTGGGGGTTTTTGATAAATTTGTTGGCAAGGGGAGGGACACTAAGGGCTATGGAGTCAAAATTCCGAAAGTGAATGAAAACAATGACTAGCTGGTAGAACTCTCCAGAGGATAAAGGCTAAGTGAGGCAATGAATTTGAGTTGTAAATAATATTTAAGCAGAGTGTAAGAAGAAAGAGAGAACAAATAACTGCATCAGAGCATTACGGAAATGAATTCGAAATTAGCTAGGAAGAAATTACACAGTTTAAATTGCTAAGCCAAGAGCATCAAGAGATGAATTCTTGGCCTTTAACTCTCCAATTTAAACAGAAGAAAGTGTAAATGGAATTAAAGAAAAACAGGAAATACATACAACGAGGGAAGACAAAACTCATATCACCACCATTAGAATCTTTTCATAGAGATTTCAAAAGCTTCTGCATATGTATTCAATTCAGTTCTAGAAAATTACAGTATTTTCCTGCGTCGAGGGCAGGTCCCTCTTCGATCAGTCCAACCATTCATTTATCTTTGTAATAGTATATATAGATAAATTACATCTGGGATTCAAAACGAATCATCTTCACCAAAGTTCCAAAAATAGCTATCAGTTACAAAAGAGTAACGTACAACAACCAAACTCCTATTTTCTAGGGGACGTTATAAAACAAAACTGACATATCTGAGATTTTTGCCTTGAAGGCCACTTGTCAATATTATTACAAAATTCTCTGACGCATACTAAGTTTAACCTGCAATCTATTTCAGCTTGGCAATTTCTTCTTTTAATGTATCAAGCCAAGCAGGCTGGTTTTCTCCAACGCTTTTGACTACCTCAGCTTTTACCCCTGTCTTCTGACACTTGCTCCGTTTCCTCTTGACAACTCGTGTATGGTTCTCGCCTGCGTATCCGTTGATGATTAAATCCTTCATGATGGGATTTAATCTAATTTCTCCGCCTGACCATGGTTTGTCCACAGACTTTGTATGAAATTTCGTTGCTAGTATTTGTGCGACCAACTTCTCTTTCTTCTTCATTGATGAATTTGTCATATTAGTTGAAAATCCTGGTTCACTGGAGGCCACTTGGTCTGTCGTATCCATTTCCCCTGGTTTTTGTAGAAAGCATGAACTTATCTTCCTTAGCTGAATGATTAGACCTGTGATTACCCCGTTCTGAAATAGAATGCTAATCGCCCAACACAAAGTAATGTAACCCATGTTTTGAATGACAATCGTCATTGAGTGCCAATCATGATCTACTGACAAGAGTACTTGTAGGTACGTCGGTTTATCACGTTTGGCTAATCTATTTCGAATGATGAGCCTTCGAGTTGGTTATCTGGCGACGTTCACCTGGCATCGCACGAACAACAAGTACCCGAACAAGTGGCGTGAGGTGATTTGACCGGACGTCACTTTTCTCTTTCCACATGCGATTTTTGGATTTGACATATTCAATGATATTAGAACACGTGACATCAGGGTGTGGTTGAGCGGTTTCACGCTTACCCCCTTTTCCCCTCGATATGCTTCTGGAGGCGCCACGTGTCTTTGGGTTGAAACCGCGGTATTTTCCCCGGCCTGCTCTCTAGTGCTTAACCTTCGTGTTATTTCCTTGCTCGATATGTCTCCTGACTGTCGATCTGGGTTGCTCGAGATCTATGGCCCGACAGGTCCCATCACTTCCGCGTCTCCGCCAATTTTAGCCCTGTCCGCCAGACGTGACCCCGCCTGCTAGTCTAACACTCCTCTGTACTGATTTAGCGTCCTGCCAAAACTTGAGACTTGGATTCCAAGAAATTATTATAGTGATAACACATGGAACACATGGTTCTCTGTCATCTTTATGCAGCTTTGGTTATCACATAGGATCATGGTTGCTTCCATCTTTAGATCGAATAGACCTGTCAACAACTTCCAAAGCCATATGGCTTCACAACTGGCAGAACATGCAACAATGTATTCTGCTTCTACTGTACTGAGAGCAATGCTTGATTGCTTCCTACTCTGCTATGAGATCATGGCTGACCCCAGATTGAAACAACATCCTGAAGTGCTCTTTCTGTTAGAGACACTTCTAGCCCAATCTGAATCAGTGTAACCACTTAGTCTGAAGTCATGATCTCCTTCATAACTGAGACCACAATCTAATGTACCCTTAAGGTACCTCATCACATGTTTTGCAGCAATCAGGCGAACACGTCTGGGCTCTACTAGAAACTGACTCAAGGTGTTCACGACAAAACATATATCTGGCCTGGTGTTCGTTAGATACATCAACGATCCAATGATCCGTCTGTACAGTGTAGCATCAATCAATTCTGACGAAGTGTCAACCAGGAGCTTCAACTTGGTTTCCATGGGTGTATTCATGGACTTGCACTCCAACATATCAAATCTCTTCAGGATTTCAACTGCATACTTCCTTTGGTTAAGGAAGATCCTCTCTGGGCTCTGCCAGACCTCAAGACCTAAGAAATAGTGCATTAGGCCAAGGTCTTTCATCTCAAATTCTGTAGCGAGCTTCTTCTTACATTCAGTGATGAGATTTTCTTCACCAGTTAAGAATAAGTCATCCACATACAACAGCAATATAACAGGCTCATCATTCATAACCTTGAAGTAAAGGTTAGAATCAACTTTACTCTTGGTAAAGCCCAAGCTCGTCAGAAAACTGTCAATCCTTCCATACCAAGCTCTAGGAGCTTGCTTCAATCCGTACAGAGCTTTCTTCAACTTGCAGACATGAGTCTTCCTGTCTTCAACCTCAAATCCTTTAGGTTGTTCTATATACACTTCTTCTTCAATGACACCATTCAAGAAGGCAATTTTCACGTCCATCTGGTGTAACTTCTACTTCATCTTAGCTGCAAGGGCTATGATGGTTCTGATCGAAGTGTATCTGGCTACAGGAGCAAATGTCTCTTCATAGTCAATGCCTTCCTTTTGAGAAAAGCCACGAGCAACAAACCTTGCTTTATACTTCTCAATACTTCCATCCGCAACATGTTTTATTTTGAAAAGCCATTTGGAGGATACCACATCCTTGCTATTCGGTCTGGGAACTATATCCCATACATCATTCTTTATGATGGATTGGTATTCTTTTGTCATGGCACCTGCCCATTCTTTCTTCCGAATGGCTTCTTCAAAGCAGGTAGGCTCCTTCTTCAAGAGATCACATATCAAAGCCATGTAACTGGAGAATGGCTTAGGTTTCTTCACTTGTCTCATGGTTCCTTCGTGGACACCATACTTCTCTCCATCTTGAATAAGTTTCCTTGCCCAGGCTGGCTTTCTCTTGTGGGAGATCGTCATTTGGGGAGGTTCTTGAAATTCTACTATGTCATGATCTTCTAGAATTTCCTCATCAGGGGAAGCCATGACTTCCCTCACTGGTTCTGCAACTCTGGGAGCTACAGGTTCCTCTTCATATACTTCTTCAAGATGACATCTTCTTGATTTCTTGAGTTCTGCATCTTCATCAAAGGTTACATCCCTGCTGATCTCAATATGATGGCAACCTGGTATATAAATTCTGAAGGCTTTGGAGACCTCAAAGTATCCAACAAATATTCCCTTTTTTCCTTATGTGTCCAACTTGTTTCTCTTCTCTTTTGGAATATGTACAAACACTGGGCAGCCAAATATTTTGAGATGGTGGCTTACTTCCGGCTTCTTTATGGAGAACATCTCTTCAGGGGTCTTGAACCTAAGTGCACTATGGGACAATCTGTTTTGTACATATACTGTTGTTTTTGCTGCTTCTGCCCATAAGCACATTGGAAGATCTTGATCATGGATCATGGTCTTCACTGCTTACATTATAGTTCTGTTCTTTCTTTCTGCTACTCCATTTTGTTGAGGATTGTAGGGAGTGGTGAGCTCCCTCTTGATCCCAACATCTTTGCAAAAGTTTACAAACTCTTTTGAGGTGTATTCTCCTCCATTATTTGACCTGAGTATCTTGATCTTTCTTTCAGAAAGATTCTCTATCAAGGCTTTGAATTCCTTGAATTTACTGAACACTTCATCTTTTGATTTCAAAAAGTAAACCCAAGTTTTATGAGAATAATCATCAATAAAAGATACATAGTATACATACCCATTGATGTAGGATGATGGCATTGGGCCACACACATATGAGTGAATGAGTTCTAAGACTCCTTCTGCTTTACTGTCTCTCTTCGGAAAAGGGTTCTTGATGTTCTTCCCTTGTGCACATCCATTGCACACACCTTCATGGTCAACCTTTAGTTCTGGTAGACCTGTGACTGCCTTGCTTACATAAGGTAATGCCTTGTAATTGATGTGGGCTAATCTTCTATGCCAAAGTTCACATGGATTCTCAATGGAGTGGGTCATGGCTGCTTCTGAGTGACCCTTTAGCTTATACAAGCCACCTTCTTCTTTCCAATAACAATTGGTTCTTCCATGGTTTTTCCTTTGGCCCACATAAGAACTTCTCCATCTATGAAGGCAACTCTGAAGCCTTTCTTTTCTAAAGCTGATATGGAGAGTAATTTCTTTATCAAACCTGGTGCATAGAGTAYGTCCTTCATCTTCATTGGAGTCCCTGAATTAAGCTTGTAATTTGATTCTCCTACTCCCTTGATAGGGTATTGATAATCATCTCCAAGTGTAACTTTCTGAGAAAACTTCTTTTCTGAAAGGCAAGAGAGAATGTCTCTTTGACCTGTCATGTGCTTGGAAGCACCACTATTAATGAGCCAAGTGTCCTCACYAGGTGATACTGATCCTGAGAGGGCCAAGATTAAGACATAGTCTTCAATTCGTTCTTTTATCATCTTTGTGGGTGGCTCTTCATCTTCAACTGCATGGGCATGACACCTCTTGTTTTTCTTTTTGTATTCTTCTCGTCTAGCTGGACAATGTCTCGCAATATGTCCCATCTTGTCACAATGGTAACATTGGTAGGATGAGAAATCTCTTTCTCTTCTTTGTCCTTTTTGAAACTTCTGGAATCTCCTTGTTTGAGATTCTTTATGTATGAATTTGTTTTGGGGGTGAGACTCTTTATGAGTTTCTTTCTGGAGGTAAGACTTCTTTCTTCCTCCTTTAGTTTGAGTAGCTAGGGCTTGATCTTGATCTCTTGATAGTAAAGCTTCTTGGTTAGCTACTCTTGATTCTTCTTGAATACATTCTTCCCAAAGACTGTCGAATTGTAGTTTCTCCTTTTTGGCACAAATAGTTTGGATGAATGCATCCCAAGGTCTTGTGAGACCATTAAGGGCTGTCATTATGAGTTCGTCTTCGTCTATAGTATCTCCAATTGCTTCTAGCTGTTCTTTGAATTGTGATATTTTGGAGAAATATTCCTGGATTGATTCTCCTTTCTGCTTTCTTGTATTCTTGAGTTGAGTTCTTAGATTCATCTTCCGATTTATGTTCTTTCCTTCATATAATCTGGTTAGGGCATCAAACATTTCTTTTGGAGTCTTCTTTGACAACACTTGAGGAATCAAGTGATCTTTGATAGAATCTGCAATGATTCTTTTGGCCCTAATTGTGTCCTTTTGGTGTTTTGCTTTAGCTGCAGCATCGACAGGTTCTGGTACATCTTCTTTAATGAATCTTGCTAGGTCATTCTCTTCAAGAATGAGTCCAATCCTATACTTCCAGGCATGAAAGTTTTCCACACCTTCTAGCTTGTCAACAAGCTTAAGTGCTTGCAGAGATTTTTACCTAGAGCTAGGAAAATGACCAAAAAATGAAAGTGCTCAAAATTGAATTTTGAACTTACCACGAGGTGCGCTTGGCTGAAGCGAGTAGCCTGGTGTGGTTAGATTTAAAAAAATCCAACTTTTACCCCTTCAAACTTGATCAACGGATTTCTGGATTGGTGCTTTTGGTTTTCTGGTACTTCTGGTACTAGTGAAAACTAGGGTTTCACTTTCCGGGAGATCTAGCCACTGAAAAGGTCCGCTGAAGATGCCAAAGAGTTCCTTGAGGTAGGGCACACTTTTCTAGATAGCTTTTGGGCTGAAGTTCTTCTTCAATAAAAAGCCCTAATTTTCATGTACGACAACAATGATGTTTTTCTTCTTCTTGTGAAAGATGCTCTCTTCAGCTTAGCTTTGATTCCATGTTAAGGTTTAAGCTATTATTAGGTTTCTTTTCAATTTACTAGATAACCATAACATAGATAGGATCACTGAGAAATACACAATCACAAGAGACACATCATTTATCCTGGGAAACCCTCATGGGGTAGAAAACCTAGCAAAAACTTCCTTAATATAGATAGCCAATACAATGCCAAGAGAATAAACCAAACACTACATAAATTCCTCTCCCAAGTAATGCGCCTCTCTCTCTTCCTTCTTCTCCAACTGCAACTCCAAACTTGCGCTCTGGATGATGAAGTGAGTGAGTGAACAAATGAGGCGTTGGCCTCCTTTATTTATAGAATCTGGCAAGTGCTGAAAGGACGTGTCTTTTCATTGGCAGGGCCGACTTCTCTTTCTAGGTGGTTATAACCACTTTAATTTATTCTGGGGGCCGATTTCTCATTTGGGATATTAGAATTAGGGTTTGACCAATCCGCAGAAGGGGATTTGGTCATTTACAATACCCAACATGATCAATCCACAAAAGGGGATTGATCTAATACATCAATAATAAATAGAATACTCTTTGCAGTTACAATATTTCAACAAGCCCAATCACCTTGTTGTTTACCTCTAGACCACACTCTTATGGGCTGAGGCATCGATCTTTTTTCATTTCATTGGCTGGAAAAGTTAAAACAATAGTTAGATTTGAACGAGGGGCCCAATGTCTTTACATTCCCCTTTTTTGCATGTAATTCATTTCTTTGGGAAACCCACTAGGCACTTACCTTCCTTCTGAGGGTGGTGCCCAAGGTAAACTGGATAGTACCCAAGGTACACAACCACTGGGGCTAGACCAAATTGACAATTTTGTCACATTCCTATAGATGATGTTCATAGTTTTCCAAAACACAGATGCAAAGGACCATGCAAAGATTGATTGAGCATGATTAATTGCATGAACCTTGTTCCATTTCTTTTTTTATATGAAATAATTGATCTTTACTATTTAAATAATGATGGATGTAATTAAATGATGTATCATTGCCTTTTATTTTGATTTTTACATTGATGATTTTACAATGAGGAATGCAATGATTCTCCTATTTTGAATAAAATTGTGTAGTTGCCGATTGGATCATGGATAAAAGTTCTTGTTATTTTTTATATTTTGAATATCTTATAATTTTTGTATTTTTAATATTGGGTTGGGTCCCCTTTGTTCGAGAGCTCGCTATCCCTTATGACGTCCCTTGAAATTTGGTGGTCTCTCCACGCATTCACATGTCCCTACATCCTTGAAACTTGGTGTAACATTGATATTTTCATTATTTTGGTAGATATATTTCGAGGTTTTCTTTGTAGTTTCTAGAGTCAATGTAATGGTTAATATGGTTATTTTTAAAAAGCCTCTAATACCATTTGTTTGAAGATAAGTAAGAATAATAAAACAAAGAGTCCGGTTTGACAACTTTGAACGTTCTCGAGTGATAAAGTTCAAGACCAATGCTCGTGACCTCCATAGTGAAACCCACACGTTCACATGTCCCTACATCCCTGAAACTTGGTGTAACATTGATATTTTCGTTATTTTGGTAAGATATATTTCAATGAAGAAAGTCTTCAAGTTGAATTTCTCGAGTAGTTGTTGACTCTCTTTCATCTCATATTCTTGACCTCTTTAACGGTGTAGGTTTCTTGGACTTTTCTTCCTCATGGACTCCCACTCTTGACTTTCCTTTTTCATGGAATCCCACTCCTGTGTGGGAAACCTAATGTGGGTTCTTCAAATGATGGGTTTGTTGGGAGAGGCAGTAGGGATCAAGTATTTTATTGGGATGTTGGAACAACAATGGAGTGTTTTGGTCATTGTTGGGCATTCTTTATGATGCTCTTGGTTTGTTGTATATCCTCTTTGTTGTTGAGACTCGTGAGAGCCCTGTCTAGACACTCATGGGCATAGTCGGTTACCACTAGTTTTTTGTTTGTAGGCGAGATCATGCAATGTTAGAGGTTTAGTGGGATAACATGTGTAATCAAAGATTCTCTTGGCAGGGTTTCTATAGTCGTCTTGGAGGAGTTTGCCAGGTTCATGTGGATTTAGATTATTGGCTTAGCCCCTCTCCCTAGAGACATCTACTTTGTAATCTGTTACTTCCTCCTTGCCTCATCTCAATTTGCTATTCATAGTGATTCAGTGGGGGGTCCCTAACCGGGCTTGTATGTTGACATCATTCAATATTTAGCAGTTGGGGAGGTAATCCTTTTGGGTGACTTTAATGCTTGTATTAGAGCTCTCTAAATTCCTTTCCATGACCACTCTAAGGATGTGTTTTGTATTAAGGAGATAGATTTATTAGAGTTAGTGGGACTTCGCCAATTGTTGAATGATGCTCTGTGGCCTATTACAACTTATGACAGGCACCCCTTGCGGCTTGGAGAATCTCACGAGTTGTTGATCTTGAATGACCTCTCATGCTTCCTAGATTCCTGCTACTTGACTTGCTTCCTCCATGGTGGGGGGGCTAGTGTGGTGGATTATGTCATGTCCAACTAGGACCTACTCCCTTTTATTACCCATCTCTTCATAATCCTTGTCCCTTTAGATGACCATGCCCTTCTTTCCTTTTCCCTTCGGGCCAATCCCCCCTCTTCTCTTGATCCCACCTCCTCCGTGCCCACCTCAAACCGTCATCGTCTTTGATGAAGGGAACCTTGACACCATCTTATCCCACCTCTACTAGATGCTCTTCCAACTCCTAGTTTTCATCCCTAAGGTTTGCCTCGGCCAAGTATGCTCGTCTCTCTTCCACCATCTAGGAAGCAACCCTTAAGTCATACCCCCATTTCACCCGGTCCATATCTCCTTCCCCAAATACCGGCTCCTGCCTTATGAATTGATGGCACGACCATGATTGCAAGGCCATGCATAGGCAGCTTCAACATTCTTTCAAGTTTCACCCATGGTTGCCACTCCTACCCCGCTCTTAAGAATTCCTATTGCTGCCTCCTTCGCCATAAGAAATGCCTCTTTATCTCAAAAAGGAGATGTGAATTGAGCGCTTCCCTCATCCATTCTCCTAAAAACTTATGGCGTTCCATCTTCCCATGACACTTCCCCCCTTTGCTTAAATTGGACCCTAGTTCCATGTTCTCCCACACCTCCACTCTATATGATGTCCTTTGGCGGTCCTTGATCCAAGTCACCTTCGGCCCCCCAAACCCCTAAATTTTCAACTTATTCTTGTACCGAGAAATTTGGGAGGTAGTTAGAGTATGGATACTAGCAAAGCAACAAATGAGGAGAGGGGTTTTGGGTCGAACTCTTCAAGCACAGTCTTCATGCTCTACATGATCACTTAGCTTACTTGTTCAACTATGTTGTCTGCACAGGTTTCCATAGACTTGATTCCATCACACAGTTTACCTGATCCACAAATCGGTTCCAGTGCAGATCCTAACAACTATATAACTATTATGGTTGGCCAAATGTTCTCGAAGCTCTATGCCATTGCTCTTCATTTGAAGCTTTTCGAGGAGCTTGAGTAGAGACACCTTCGACCTAGAGGATAGGCTGGGTTTCTGCCAACACATTAGACCATTGACCATATTTTCACACTTAGAGACATCATTAAGGAGGCGAGACACCACTCTTTGAAAGTCTATTGTTGTTTCATAGAATTTTGGAAAGCTTTTGACTTGGTCCCATGAGAGGCCCTATTCCAGAGGCTCAGAGCCATTGGTATCTTCGATACCTTACTCACTGCTATCATGCGTTTGTGCAAGTCGATCCTTGTTCATCTTCGCACAACTCATGGAGTGTCCGATTTTATCAGGAGTTTTATTAGGGTTAAGCAAGGGTGCCCTTTATCCCCTACTCTATTTGGGATCTATATTGATGAGATGGAGTCCTTCCTACATGAGAATATCTGGAACAGAGATGGGTACCTTATTCACCAAGTTTGATATCTATTTTTCTTTTCCTCGATGATGTGATCCTCTTGGCCTCATCCCTAAAGGTCTGCAGGGATAACTAGTTGCTAGACACTTTGGCTCTATTCTGTGATCACTTCTTTTTTATGGTGCTCCCATTTTCTAGGGGCACCAATAGATATGGATAACGACCTTGATTCTAATTTCATATTAGTATGGGCTTGTGGGGATATCCCCACCTACCGGAGGCCTTAGCTCCATTGTCAGTCCATATCCAATCTAGTAGTCAGATGAGATCACCTAGGTTGTAGCGGTAGTCGACCTCTTCTAGGCAACAACACAATATGCAGTCCAGATCCTCCTCTAGGTCTTCTTCCATATGGTCTTCTATCTTGAGTTTTTTCACTCAGCTTCGAATGTTAGGGGAGCTAGCTCCAACAGACCTTGATACGTTAGCATTATTATTAATGGCACTGTAGATTTTGGATCCATGCCCTTTGTTCATCCTTTTTTCATATATGCTATCCACTTGTGGAGTTTGGTTCATAGGCTTAAGTTTAGTTGAACACTTTACTTTCTGTATCTTGCTTTTTATAGCAGCCGTCTTTGCAATCACACTTTCTATTGACATCATTGTATTTGGTAGTCCCATTGACCTATTTAAGTGGTCATTTGTTGATGTTAAAAAAATGATCTTATCTTGCCCACCTTATTTTTAAATTGGGTGAGAAATTTGATCCAAATAATTACAAGACTGTTATGATTGGACATACCTTTGCGAAGCTTTATGCTACGGTCTACAATACGTGGCCCTTTTAAAATTGTGCGAAGCAAACATAGAGCTAAGGGACGTGTAGGTTTCAAAAGAGATTATTGGACGGTTGATTACATCTTTATGCTTCGAGCTATAATTTTAAAAGTTGGGTAATGGCCCTGAAAAGTCTTTTGTTGTTTTGTAGACTTCCGAAAGGTCTTCAACTTTGTTCTGAGACACTTTTATTTCAAAGTCTTTGGGGTATTGTCATATCTGTTCCTCTAATTATTGCTCTAACGAGGCTTTATGAGATAGTTATAGATTGGCTTTGCAGAACTCAGGTGTTTTATGACTTTATTAGGAGTGCCAGTGAGGTTTGGTAGGGATGCTGCCTCTCCTTGGTTTTATTTGGGATCTACATTGATGAGTTGAAGGAATATCTCAAGAAAAACACACACATCTATGATGATTTCCTTTTACACCCCTCTTGATTATGTTACTTTTGTTTGCAGACCATGTGGTCCTGTGAGGAACCTCCCATGAGAGTCTGCAAAGGCAATTTAATGCTTTTTTCCTTTTGCATAATGATGTACTCATCTTTAGTTTTTGCTTGGTTATCGCTTTATACTCACTAGTTCTATATGTACTTCTTTTGTCACATAGGAGTAGGCTTGACACTCCTACATCATTATTGTGGCTTGTTGATGGTTGTACTCTCTAGTCCCATGGACCTACTTTGCTCACTTGTGGTCATCAATAAAATTATTTTATCTTACCTGAGCAGTTTGACCTGGTATAAATATAAACAACTCTTGTTCTTATTATAGCACGCAAAAATTTTCTCAAGAGTTATTGCAATATAGAAAAAATCTTATTTTTACCATAGGTAGATAAGATAAGATAATTTTATTAATATCCAACAAATGACCACAAAAGTAGGTCAATGGGACTAAAGAAAACAACAAGTATGAATACAATGTGGGAGTGCAAGCACAACTCCCAGATAATGCGAAAAATAACATAAAGAAAGAAACCTATAGTAGTACAACCTTAAAACACATGTATATGATCGTGACTAAAGGTACATTGATCCAAAATACAAGTGAGTATGTCCAAGATAATGGACAACTCAAGAGTCTGTCAAAAGAGAGGGAGAGTGAGAGAGAGGTCCGTCAATGAGATGAATGATGTCAAGGTCTCTTTGGTTTGATGGCTGAGGGCGAGGCGGGAAAACTGGGAACTGGCTTGCTGTCGGAGTCCTCAGGAACCATTGGGTGGCCTGACTGTATGATCCTGGGGGAGATGTAGGAGCGGGGGATACTCCTAGCATCTGAGGTCGAAAGAAAGAAACTATGGATAGATCTCTGGCTGCTCCTCTAAATGTGGGAGGTAGTTTGACGGACAGGAGGTGCCCTACTTTGAATCTGTCTGGAGTTGATTCCTCTAACTCTTTGAGGATGTATGGAATGATGCATAGTTCGACACTTCCAAGCTGATCTTGATGATATACTCTGGGACTCTGCTGGCCGCTTGTTGCTCTGATTTGATGGATCAACATGAAAGTAAGGGGTGATCGTCTTGGTCATCCCAAGGTGGGATATGGCATGCATGAACTGAGATCTATGGCTGGAAATTTCCCTAATGAAGGGGGCTAGTCATCTCTAGTCCTGGTATCGGAAGAAAGTAGAGAGGGAGTCCCCTGAGTCCCTATAAAGGGAATGATATCGTCCTCTGATCTCATAGTATAGGGGGCACTTAAAAATAAGGTGCATCTATGTCTTTGGCTCCTGTAGGTGGCACATCTAGCAGATCCTATCAGACCGTGGTATATGGTGATCCGTCTCAATTAAGAGTCGATGAGTGCTAACCTGGAGCTGTCCCAAAGCGATCCTGAGCGAGTGCATCCAATGCTTGCGCATATAAGGGGGGCGGACGATGATGCCATCCCGTAGCTTCAAAAAGTGCTCTAGATAGAAGGACATCTACGAGCCTAGGCTCGTAGGACGTGAGGTCCAATTGACTTGAATGTACAATCTGTAGATGTCCTCTTTGAAAGCCTGATTCAGTACCTATCTAGTCGGTAAGAGATGGCGCGGTGCATCAAGGGAGAATCTGAACAAGGGAAGGCGCTATGGGGAGATAGTTATCGAGTGGAGAAGTCGAGACGGCTTTGAGAACTAACCTTGTGCACGGCCTGAGGGGTGATCCGAAGCAAGAGCCTTTGAGGAGCAAAGTGCGAGGTAGGGGTACCGCTCTCTCCCGGTGGCAGAGTTTCTGAAAGACCTGACCAAGGTTGTTGGGAGCGTGGAGCGGAATCGAGAAGCGGGAGCGGGAGTGTCAATTTTAAATTTTTTTTGGGAGCGAGAGCGTTTCAGGAGTGTCAATTTTAAAAAATTTCCAGGAGCAAGAGCGTTTCGGGAGTGTTTTTTATATAAGATCTTAGATATAAACATGAAAACATAGATATAAGATCATTTAACTAATTGATTAGTGATGATCATTAAAGCATCAACTATTTAGTACACATATAACATCAATCATAAACATTTGTCATTGATATATTGTAGAAGACATCAACCACAAAATGAAATAGAATCTAGACTCTAGAGCATCATTTTCATTACCAAAGAGTTGTAAGATTTAATGAATAGTTCAAAACTTCAAAATTCAAATTTCAAACTTCAAAGGTAAACTGTGATATAATGTTCCAACTTCATAAGTTTATAAGTTCATAACTTCATTGTTTACAGAATAAGCCATAATAAAGAATCAAGACTCAAGACAAAGTACTAAGTTCTAGAGACTACTTCTAAGCATGAAACAAAAAAAGAGATCTAGCACATAGTAGCAAGTACTAAGTACTATGCTCTAAGTTTTCCTCTTGCCACGAGAAACTTCTAGTTTTTTCTCCCGTGATCTTTGAAGAAGAGTAGGAGCAAGTGGAAGTGATCATGGAACATGACCAACAACTGAATGGCCCCTATGTGACAATGGAGGCTGTGAAGATAAAGGTAAAACTGATGAATCTGGAACATCACTAGTGGATGGGGGTGGCATGTCTCCTCCAGGAATAGGATCACCATCATGATCACCCAAAAGTTACTCTTCCAAGCGCTCTAAAACAATGGTTGCATCCTCCAGATTAGTCTGGATTGTTGTCCCAAGTCATATCTCTTTTACTGTTACATAAAGCACTCCCCCCTACATCACAATAATGCGACAACCACCTCAAGTTGTAATGCACATAAACCAAGCTTTCTGCCTAGTTTGCATTCAAGCTGTTTTTCTTTACACTGTGGATGAAGCTATAGGTGCTCCAACACCTTTCTGCAGAAGAGGTGTTAATAACCTGAGAAAGCACCTTCACCGTCAATTTATGCAAATTTTTGGCAGAGGAGCCATACATGTTCCACCATTCGATAGAACCCAACCTGTCTCAATCTTTGGTTGCATGCAAGTTACCAAAGATTCCATGCTCACTGATGTATTTTCTCAATTCGCTTCGTACTTGAGCACACTCTTCTTCATCATGTACCAACTTGTCCAATGCAAGCATATATCCATGTTGCATCTCTGGATCTGTGTGTGGTTTTCTCCTTTCCCACCCCCAGGTGTTGGTTGGGCCAACCAAGATGAAGAATAATATTTTGGGGTAAGGACATATGCCAGGGCATGGAGTGGAACATTCAAATTATCCCACCTTTTGACCACAAGTTTATGGATATGATCATACAAGATTGCATCCCTCAGCTGGACAATGTCTTTGATTTGGCCTAGCATGTTGTCCATTTGCTCATACACCTCTCCAATCACCGATTGATCTGAATCTGCAAGCCAAATCATACTGTAAATGGGTTTGGTGAACTGCAGAATATATCGAACCTTTTGCCAAAAATGGCCATCAAGAACTGTATCCTCCACCTCCTGAAAGTCACTTCTCTCAGATGCAGATGTAGTCCCGTCTTTTAGATCCTGCCATGAATCACTCGAGGCCATACTAGCCAATGCCTCTCTTACCTTCAACAAGTTCCTGATGGTGAGATAATAGCTACCAAATTTGGTCTTTTCAATCTTTAGTAACTCCAACTTGGAGTGATTGCGAAAAATGAAGTGGGCCATGCTATGATTGGTAATAAATCTTATCATCTTCTTCCCTCTCTTGTATAAAGCACCAATCCATCTATAATCATGGTCCTTCATTTTAATGATA
>ML787478.1:655497-669268 GCA_009831015.1 Picea engelmannii | reverse complement strand
TAAGAGGGAGTATGGATGACCATTGGCCAAAAACAAAACTCAGAGTACATCGGTATGAGACTTGGCTTGATGAAGAATGCCTCCCTAGCTGAGAGGGAGTGTTGATGAAAGCAGCTATGGGAGACATCCTCCAGCTTACAAACATGTGAGATGTGGAACATAGCAGCTTGTGAAGTCTTTCTCTCAGCTTACAAACCTGAGAGGAAGCCCCTATGAAGGGTTTGTGGTTCCTGCCTGAGACAGAGTCAGGAATGTAAAGATGGCCTCCTCCATAACGTGAGAGAGAAGAACTATAGATGATTATCCGATGTAAAAGCGATCTGTTGAGTTAGGACGTGCCTTTGGCTGAGCACAAGGTGAACGTGGGAAATCCCAAAAAAAAGCGCTGGGCACATCATCATGAGAACATAAATGAAGATGATGTAATGGCCTCCTTTGAGCAACAACAAAGTTGATGAGAAGACTCCAGATGATCCTCCTGTTGGTGGCAGTGGGAAAGCAGATCTGTAGAGCAGACGTGCCTGTGGACGAGCACAGGTGAACGTGTGAAGCCCTGGTTCATCTGTGTAATGCCAGAATCAGGTCCATGGCATCCCTATGGATGTGCCCCTAGTGGATGAGCACTAGTGGGTGTATCAGATCCTATGCAATATGTTGTTCAAGAGTCAGACCTACCTGTAACCGTAGTTATTGTGTAAAGGGTACAGGTCGGCCCTATCTTATTGTGTCTAAAGATAAACTGTAAAAGATAATTAATATTAATAGTAATATTAATATTAATTATTATAATAATAAATAAATAATATAAGTAAGTGAGGTCAGCCCTATTGTGCCAATAGACACTTCAGTTGATAGGACAAGTCTAATATAAGTAAGAGGAAATCTTCCATTTGTAGACACACACACACACACTTGTGAGTTTTTGGAAATTTCAGCAAGTACACTTCTTGGTCAAAGTTGTGCACCTCTCTTGGGTGCTAGAGTTCTAGGGTTTTGTGCACCCTCTTGTGTGCTAGGATATTCTTGGTGGTAAAGGTCTTTCTCTTGAAGAGTATAGCAAAGGATTTGGCTGGGTTTTTCTCCCTTGTTTGAGAAGGGTTTCCCAGGATATATCTTGTGTTCTTGTGCATGGTGTTTCTTCTTGTGATCTTGGTTGCTGCAGCATTTATGGTTATGGTTATTTGATAAAATGGAATGAACTTCATGCTTAACTAAATTGACTTAGCTGGTGCTCAGGCTTAATGCAGATAGTACTATGTATGCTATCAATGGATAAAAGCTTGCATTGTATCCCTATGAACATTTCATTCATTATTTCCAGTCAAAGCATGCATTGGATCAGAGAAAACATCATAAGAAGACAGTAGTGGCACAGTTTTTGTTTATCAATAGCAAGGAGACATTCCAGTCCATGTCTTTCACAATTAGGCCTTGAATCCTGAAGGATGGCATTTATTCTTCTCTCAAAACAAGGAGAGAATATAGGCAATTCCTTTCAGTCATAAATAGCGATGAAGTTTTCCAGTGCAATTGTCTCAGAATCAGCCCTTTTTACCTGCAGTACATCAGATTACTTGGCTCTTACAAAATAAGTGGAAGAAGTCTCTTTTTAAATGCACAATGACTTGCCAAATCAGTTTCCGATGGATTATCCAATGGTTGTCAAATCAGTTGCCAATGGTTGCATACAGGTGCAACCATTTCCCACCTAACCAGAATTGTTTCCTCATTAAACCCAACAATGCCTTCTTGGCAACCAATTCTTTGCCAGTGCTTGGTGGACGTGTTGTCAGTGACAGCAGGTGCTATTTTGGCAACCAAGAAGTGATACTGAGATGTTGAGCAGTCCGGTTGAGATTACCAATGACTCCCTTGGGACAACTGATGAACATCATTTTGTAATTAGTGAGCAATCACTTGCACCTCTGTGCCTTGTTGTCTTGTTGTATGTGTTCTCATGGCATATGGATTTATCAACTTGCATAGAGTAGTTTTATCTTTGTGGTTGATTCGTTTGAATAATGTAATTGAAAATAGTAACGGAATATCTATCTTAACTTTTAAGGACTTGATCTGGTCTGCAGTTTATCACTTAGCTGTAATTGCTTGAACTGTCTTCATAGCTGTATGCATAATTCTTGCTGTTAGTATCAATGACTTTCTACATCTATGGTGCAATATTACTTGAAAGTTGAATCTCTATCATAACAAGCAAAATGGCAGTAGTTGATGTTAAGAGTTAGAGGTAATATTCTAAGAAAATGGACTGTATAACAATTCTTGCAGGGCTTCCTCCACATCAGGAGATTGGAATGCCTTCACTTTCTCCAACAATGTCAGAGGTGAATTTTGATGTCACATCTGGCAGTCCAATGCTTGCATTAGACTTTGTTGTTGTTTGCAATTTATTATAGATAACAATGAGGTTTATGCATCTTTCAATAGTTGCCAAATTCGTACCATTTTCCTTTCTACATTGCTCAATTATGAAGTGAACATTTGAAAATTCTGATCATTGACATCTAGGATATTGATTATTTGCATTCTGCAGGGTAACGTCGCAAAGTGGAAAAAGAAAGAGGGAGATAAGGTTTCAGCTGGGGATGTACTTTGTGAAATTGAGACCGTAGGCAGTCTTTACTACTTTTTTGATTTTCTTTCTTCTTTTAAAGAAACTCTAAAGGTCAAGTAATTTCTTTTCCTTGCTTATTTCGTAATGTTGCTGAAGGATTCTGATTGTTAAGAAATGATTTTAGGATAAAGCAATTGTCGACATGGAGAGTATGGAGGATGGCTATTTGGCAAAAATTGTCCATGGTGACGGAGCAAAGGAAATAAAAATTGGGGAGGTATACTCACAATCATCAAGAAGTCTTCTTCTTAGTCTACAATTTCCTTGCAATTGTCATATTGAATTCTTTGCTTGGCTTTAGAGTTGGCAAAGGAGTTCTAATTGTTACATCAGTAGGTGAATGTGCTGGTGTAGTCATCTGGGATATTCAGCAGTTTGTGTATAATAAATTGGTAGGCTTTATTCAAAGTCCGGAAGGTTTTATTGTACTGTTTTTGAATCAGGTTATAGCAATTATGGTGGAAGATGAGGATGACATTGCAAAGTTCAAGGATTACACACCCTCGGGGCAGGGTGCTGCCAATGAAAAGGCTCCTTCAAAGGAAACTACTCCCCCACCACCTCCACCAAAAGAAGACACTCCAAGCCCTGTCACAATTCCCAAAACAGAGAAGAGTACAGCATCTCCTCAATCAGAAGATCGCATTTTTGCTAGCCCTATTGCAAGAAAGATGGCAGAAGATCATAAGGTCAGTTTCTTACTTGTCATAAGCATTCTGCTAGTGATTGTGCTTCTATCATAGAAATAAGCGCTTGGGATTTCAATATTAGTTTTATCATTTTATGGCCCTCTGAAGTATCTTGTTTGCACTGCGGTGGACCCATACTGTTTGTTGCCATTTTCCAGGTTCCAATTTCAAGCATAAAAGGTACTGGCCCCAATGGACGCATTGTGAAGGCTGATATAGAGGATTATTTAGGTGAGTGTTTATATCTTTGTTATTATTATTTTTGTTCATATGTAAGTTTTTTTATATGATGTTCACTGCTAAGGCCAGACACTTGACAATAGCTATCGCAGCATTCAGTTAAATTGTTATTCTTTCTCTGTTTCGATAATTTTTTATTCAATCTAATAATTCCCATCAATGTATTCATTCCAGCTTTCTTTTTTACATTGTTATTCGCAAAAAGTAGAGTATAGTAGTTGCAATATACAACAAATTTACAACCATTTCCTATCATTGGTAGTTCTTCCAACCATGCTTAATCTCACCAAGTTCTTCTGGCCTAATCCTGGTTTTACTTGATTGTTCTGCTGATACTTACTGACATCCAACACCCCATCTGCAGTGCTCTTTATGGCATCCACCTTAAGATAGCCAAAGTTTAAACTCCATAAGATAGACAGTACCAATGACTAGAAATAGGTTTTCTGGGCATTCACTTTTACTAGGAGTTCCATGCAGATGTCTTAAGTCACTGTCAATGCTTGGGTGTCTGCATAATGCCCTCCATAAGATAGACTGTACCAATGACTAGAAATAGGTTTTCTGTGCATTCACTTTCACTAGGAGTTCCATGCAGATGTCTTAAGCCACTGTCAATGCTTGTGTGTCTGCATAATACCTTTGATACAGGGGATGTTTCAGCATGTTTGCAACTTTCTGTTGAAAATTAACTGCTTTATACAGGGACACACCAAACCTTGTAAGAGAATGCTTTATTGAATATTCCATACTTCTGTTGCAAAAATCTAAATATTTTGTCTCTTATAGTACCAGGATCCTGTAACTGTCTATTGGATGCCCTCGGTCATCTCCTCCCCATTAAGGGAGAGATCAATAGAGCTGTTAGGGATGATATCTATCAGGCATACATTCAGACTCAGAGCACTTGGGTCTTATCCCCTCGGACCCTAGGCCTCAAGAATGCCTTTTATTATGAGCACTTCATGCAGCTACAGGATGGGCTCATTGTTTGGCTTGACTACATCTGGCGCCATTTGGTCCATGTCCTTCAGATCCCTCTCGGCCAGTTATGGGTTTGTTCCCACCATCTAAGGATTGAGTCGAACCACCAAATCCTAGTCTCTGACAGAATTTTCCAGCTGTCCCATCTCCAAGAGATTGAATATGTAGGGCATTTTGTTTTTGGATGTTCCATTTACTATGACATTCAGGGGATGTTCCATTGCCTATTCTGAGACTCAGAGGGTTCCCTTGCAATTTTATTTCACTACCTCAACCAGAGATGCCTTGCACTGTATCTCTGTGAGGTGATGATCAATAGATGGGGAATTTTGTACAACCTATCCAGACACAATACCATCAGGGTCATTGCTTATTTCTTTTAGCATATCTCGATGGCTAGTGGTAGTGACTCGTGAGTACCAATCAGATTCTTCAAATCTTGAGCCTGTTGCCCACAGATTAGTGAGACAATGGACTTCCTCCCCCAGAACGAGTAGGCACCCCGCTTCTAGGAGACCTCAACACCAAACTTGTGCCATGCAGAGTACTACCCACCGGGTCAACTCGGACCCAGACTTCTATCAAGATGCTTTTCCCATCAGCGTTGGATGTTAGTAGAGATAGTTCATTTCACCCCAGATCTCGTCCCGGGATTGTGCAGCCAGGCCCTCTCAAACCAGTTACTCTCTGGAGGACATGTCATCAGGCTTTGTATTGGTCCCTTCATACTGACAGATAGAGACAGGGATAACTCTTGTCCCTCTTCCACCTCTACTTTTAGTTTTATTTCCAATGATGACACTAATGTTGAGCTAGGGCCTTGCCCCACATAAGGTTTTTCATCCTCTTCTTTACCTAGGTCCTGCTATTCTCTCTTTTATTGTTGTATCTTCATGTTTTGATAGCTTTTAAGCATCTAGGATTGTTATAGACACTCCCATAGTCTATTGGCATCTGGTTATACTCTCTAATTCTGCCGACTGTTTCTTGGTCATTTGTTGGACATGAATAAAATTATCTTATCTTATTTTATATCTGCCTTCTACCTGTTTTCCAGATGTTTGTGTGCCTCCAACAATCATTTATCCACCAGCTTCATATGTTTCTGCTCTAATTTCTCGACATGTGCCCCTCTCCTTTTACTTGAACTCCTTTTGAGGTTTTTGTCTGATGAATCATAAATTTTATTCCCCTAATTTTTTCCTCTTGTCGATCATAGTTTTTTTCTAAATCTACTCTCTATGAGATGTGAACCTTCTCTTTGTCTTCTCTTTCTCTCTGCACTTGTACCCTTTCTGATTCTCCCTAAAATCCTTACTGTTCTTGTTAGGAAGAATCCAGAAACTTCCTAATTCTAGTTTCATGCTTTCTTTTGAGTAGCTATCCTAATTGAATTACAGTGTGACACATTCGATAAGAGGAGTTTTCATGATGTAGATCCTCCTCAAATGCTTCCTGCGTCTCTATCTTTATTCCCATTCACTTACATGAATGAGTGAGGTTTAATATTACAATATTCATTCCCTTCTTCTGACTCAAATATGAACTGGAGAATATTTATCTCCCCATTATTTGCTGCCAAATAATTAATAAATCCGGTTTTGATTCCAATGATAGGTTGGCTGTTACTTTTTAGACATCAAATTTTTATTTCAAATGCCAATCTCATTCCCTTTTCTGACTGCAATAGGAATAGGAGAATCTCTCTCTTCATTATTTGCTTCCAAGTAATCAATAAATTTAGTTTTGATTTCAACAATAGGTTGGTCCACTGTTACTTTTGTTAAATTAAATTTTTATGGCAAATGCCAAAATCCTTCCTGAAGGGAACCATTGAGGTTGGGTACTAGCTTATTGAGATAATCTGAAATCATAAAAAGCATCTACACTGTTATTAGCTTAACCACATTGCTCTCAGTTCTCGAAGTCATACATCATCCTATAGCATAAATTTTAAACACTTGATAGGAGACAGTTGTTATGGATAACCAATTCAATCTTTATAATTATAAATTAATTGCCAGAAATTAAGAAGTATCCCATCTTGTCTTTCACTGAGTCACATAATTTGTATAAGATAAGATAAGCTAATTTTATTAATGTCCAACAAATGACTACAAAAGTAGGTCAATGGGACTCCTGAGTACAATAGTGCCATACAATGTCGGAGGGCAAAAGTGGCTCCTATATAAAGCAAGATGCAGAATGTATAACACTGATCTAGGCTAAGACCTGAAAACTGGACACTGATAGTCAAACGAAAATAATTATAATGCAGGATAGTTTCTGTAGCCCATAATACCTCAGATCTCATGTATTGGTCACGAATACCAATAAGCATGCCAGTCTGTATAAAACATGCTAAATTAAAATGATCCTTTTACTTAATGATGCAGCTTCTGTTTCAAAGGCTACACCGCCGTCTACACCCCCCACTAAGACGCTTGAGTACACAGACATACCGCTTTCACAGATAAGGAAGGTAAGAACAAAAGTTAACTTAGTCGGTTTTGTTTATTTTTTTAAGTTGTCTTCTCTGCCATAGAGTTGGTAATGAATTTGAACTCTTTTTATAAGCCAGAATTTTGAGGTGTCCTTTATGCAGCTTCTGTAAAATCATGCTTGACTGGTTCTCATTCATTTTCCTTCCCAGGTCACTGCTTCACGGCTTCTCCTTTCTAAACAGACAATTCCTCACTACTATTTGACTGTTGATACATGCGTTGACAAGCTTATGGTGTAAGGAAAATCTATCCGTCTTTGCATCATTTATTTCTAAAAGACCTAGACATCAGATGTACCACTGTCTAGTCTGTATGATAAAGATCATAACCCTTGAAAGTGTTAATGAAACTTTTAATTTTTTTTTTTCTAATTATTATTCCAGGTTGAGGAACCAGCTAAATGCATTACAGGAAGCATCTAATGGGAAGAGGATTTCTGTCAATGACTTTGTGATAAAGGTTAGTTATTGTCAGTCCATAGTGATTTTTCTGGTTGTAACTAAGGCTTAAGGTACAGTTCTTATTTAGGCTGTGAGGATGTTTTACTTCCTGTGAATATATCTTTTTAACCCTGCCAACCATTTAGAGTGTTGGTTCTATCCTTTTCAGGATTTGTTATTTAAATTAGTTGGGAAAAATTTCTTTAGCATCTTATGTCACACATCATCTTTCTTAAACCGCTTCGGAAAATGTAATTACACAAGGATTGAAATTCTCAACTCTGAGAGTTGCTTCCCTGCATAACTTGCTTGAAGGACAACATTCTGTTTTGCCGTCTGAGGGTTTGAGTCTTCCACCCTCATGTTGTTAGTTCTGCTATAAAATAAGCTAGAGGGATAACAGTAGCTTCCACTAAGTATTATCTACAATAGAATATGCTTCTTCCAAACCTGTTCACTGGAATCGACACTTCTCACTAGGTCTATTTTTATATTGATCTGAGAATGGCTATTCTATTCCCTAGGTAAAGAGGTAATTTTTTTTCTACATCAAAAAGTTCTTGGTCTTACTAGCTATTGCAAGAGTTAATGTTAACTTTAATCTGCTCTTGAATTTTATTAATCAACAACATCCCTCTCCTCTATTATGTTAGGGATGTCTATAATGTTAAGGATGAATTTATCACAACCTATTTTACCAGATCCTCCTTCGATACACCCAGATACATATTAGATCTGGATATGCCTTGAATCCTTCATGGATCTGTGTCTGGAAGGGATGCATGGATTTGTACAGGATTTGTTCCAGATATGTCTAGGACAGATTATTATATATTAAAATCAATATTCATGACAATTTCAACAGCTAGATAACTGAACTTATCCTATTAGATTTGGTTTCTTCTATACAACCACCCATCAACTAGTGCACCCTTTGTGTAAGAGTTTTTCACGTGTACGTGTATGTCAATTCATAACCTCATGTTCGAGGAAATGTATCAAACTATATTTGGTTCTTGTTATGCATAGAAAATCATTTGATGTGGCAATAGTAAGATATTATGTTGCCAGAAGCAGTAAACGAGAAACAAAATGGGAAGGGGGGTCAAGCTGAGAAACATGGGGTCTAAGGTTTTGGGTTTGGCCCTAGGGTATAGGGTTTCAGATTACCCAAGGGCCCAAGGTATGATACATTTGCCAGGGGCCCTTGTCCCACAAACAAGGGGGTCTTATACATCAATTTGGTGTTTGGCTAGGCTGTGACCTTAAAATTAGACTATTATTAAAGGAATAATTGAATTTTAACTCTCATCCCTAAAAAGTACTATATATTTAAATGTCTACAAAGATATGTAATGTTCATAACAAAAAGTTGGAAATAATGTAAGTTTTCAGCAGAAAGTGAGAAACAGGTGAGTTTTTTTGGGGATAAGAAACATTTTAGGCTTTTGGCCCCAGGGTATAAGGTTTTAGATTACCTAAGGGCCCAAGGTATGATACATTTTTATTTTGCCAAAGAAAAAAACTAGTAATTTTATTGCTGATTATAACAAAATTACAACAGTGTATGCCGTGGGGCATTTCAGCTGGCAAGATGCCAAAAAAAGTGTGGCTGTCCTCTAGGACACCTAAGAGATAAAAAAACTAGCTGAAACTATTTACAAAAAGGAAATCTGATATTTCTGTTCCCTGTCTTTACCCATGTTCAGACAATAACAAAAAATGGCATTACCCTGTAGTCCTCTCTGAACAGTCAGAAGCTAAAGTCTTCAATATACATATATATGCAGGTAAAATAAATTACATTACAGCATTTTATAATCAGGATTCATGAAGATATTCTGTGATGAGAGCTTGGTTTTTTTCTGATATTTATTTTCCAAAGTCTTGTGTCCAATGCCTATCCAGCTTTCGATAACCTGTCTGCTTCAGCATTCCTGATCCTGTAGACATGATTGAAAGAGATGTAAGAGAAACCTGATAAGCTGCTTTTTAACTCTTGGAATAGTGGTAGTAAAGTGAAATTTTGTATATTGAAAGTTCCTTTCATCCATTGAATGACCAGCATGGAATCTCCATAAGTGTGAAGGTGGGTGATTCCCTTTTCCTGGTTGAAGCACAGTGTTAGCTTAAGAGCTATAAACTCACAAAAGTTGTTTGTTTTGTTTCCTATGCTTGCTGAGAAGGAGATGCAATGATTGTTTGTTAAGTGTAGGACTTCCCCTGCACCCCCTTGGTGTGGATCTCGCTGAGATGCTCCATCAAAAAAATCCTACGGCATGTCTCTGTTTACATGGTCTTGTAGTGTCCTTGCTGGTGCGGTTGTCTTTGTGTGCTGTGGGAAAGCTGATAGGATATTTATACTTTGCATAGCACTTTTTAGAGGGATAATTTCTGTCTTCAAACAGCAGTTGATTACTTGCTATCCATATTCCCCTAGCAATAGTAAGAGGAAGTGCTTTATGGTTGGAGGTTGCTGGGTTGGAGATCCAGGATTCAAGAGCTTCATGAATGATATTGCCTTTCCAGACATTGTTCAGCCTTGTAATTCTATCTGCTTCTTACCAAACTTCTGAAGAGTAATTGCAGAATAGGATGAGATGAGAGTTTGTTTCATTCTCTTGCTTGCATAGGTAGCATCTACCCGGGCTTTCGTAACTTATCTTTTGTAGTTTATCCCAGATAAGTGCCTTATTGTTTATAAGAAGCGACATGAAGATTTTTGTTTTTGCAGGACATTTGAGTTTCCATAATTTTTTTGCCGACAAGATCTGTGGGTCTTCCCTATTATCTTGGGCTAGCACTTTATAGCCAAACTTTGGTTCATAGGTTCCTGATGGGTTCAATGACCAGGTGAGTTGGTCTGCTTGATCAGAAAGAGTCACAAAATAACCTTGGAGGGATTTTAAGTAAGAGTTCCATATTTCTGCATTTTCCTCCTGTAGCCTGTTTTCTTTCAAGGATAGCCACCTCTGCTGTCCTGTGGTCTGATTTCTGCGAGCTATTTATTTTATTGTGAATTAGCCATTTCTATGTAGCTCACGAATGAGATGAGCTGGGAGTTTGTAATTTTCTTTACATCCTATCCAGGGGTCTATTCCAATGAGTATCTGATCTCCATTTCCACTTTTCCAGATTAGCCAATTTCCAATCAGAGGGAAAGCAGACAGAATTTCTTTCCAAATGATTGTGGCATTCTGCAGTTTTTTTTTGGGCTTGCGGATCCAGTCCACAATGGATTCTTGAGGGAGATATTTTGCCTTAGTCGCTTGTGCCCAAAGCCCTGTGTCTTGAAATAGCCTCTAGAAATTTTTAGCTGCAAGGGATTTTGAGAATAGGAATATATTTTTCAGCTCCCAGCCACCAAGGGATTTTGGTACTGCTAGCCTTTTCCACGAGGCAGGTACCAATTTTTTCTTCCCAGCTTCACAAGACCAAAGGAACTGAAAGCAGAGTTGCTTGATCTTTTCCAGGATGCCTTTTGGGATCCATGCTAGTGACATCCAATATACTGGGATGGCTTCTAGTACCACCTTGACCAGGACCAATCTGTTGCCCTTTGAGAGACATCAATTGCACTGTGTATTTACTTTTTTTTTCCAACTTTACTAGGAGCCATATCCAGTGAGATTTCTTGTACTGGTTTGCTTTCAGATGGAATCCCCAAGTATTTGAGCCCAGCTTCAAAGTCTCTTAATAGAAAGGGAAAAATCTGAGAAATGCCAATTCTTTCCAGGTCTGAAAGTTCCCAGGGAATCAGCAAAGATTTTTCCAGATTAATTTTCATTCCTATGGCTTCATAGAAGAGATATATGATCTCATGTAGATTTTCCACCATTTCCCTTGTACCTTCACAGAAAACGAGGATGTCATCCACAAAGAGGTCGGTTATGTTGCAGGAAGGGCCCAAATTTATACCATTTAATCTACCATCAACAGTAGTTGCCTTTAACGATCTACTAAGACCCTCAGCTACCAGAAGAAAGAGGAGCAGGGACAGGGGACAGCCTTATCTTATTCCCCTTTTAGTTTTGAAGAATGGGGAAGCTGAGCCATTGAGTAAAATGGCAAAGGAGGCTGAGCTGATACAACTTAACACCCAAATAACAAAGGCATGGTTGAACCCAAGATGTATGAGGATAAGTCTGAGATACAGCTTGCTCAATCTGTCAAAGGCTGGGCTTGAAGCTTTCAAAGTTTGACGGGTTATCAGATTTGGGGATCAGGACTAAGAAAGTAGTGTTGAAAGCAGCCAGAATTTGACCTGTGGATCGAGAATACTCAACTATCTTTAGGAGATCATTCTCAATAAAGTCATAGCATCCCAGAAAAAACTCTATTGGAAGCCCATTTGGACTTGGGCCTTTATCCTTTTGAAAGCTTTGTAAGGTGCTGAGAAGTTCTTGTTTGGGTAACCTCTGCCACCAGGGCTGTGTTATCCTCTAGGTTTACAAAGCTTGGGAAGAAACTTGCAACCTTAAGGATGGCTTCTATGGTGACTCTGGCTTCTTGCTTAAAAAGGGTGCTGAAATAATGCACCCCTTATGCCGTCATATCTGAAATGGAAGTTTCCCTGGTCTCATCAGCCTTGTGAATCCCCCAAACCATGTTCATCTTCTTTCGGTTGTTTGCAAAATGGTGGAAGAATTTTGTGTTTTTGTCCCTAGCTTGCAACCAAATCACTTGACTCTTAATAGCTTTCAAGTATAAGTTTCCTCCAATTTTCCTCAAGGTTCATGATTTCATTTTTTTGGTCCTCTGTGAGAAAGCCATGCCCCTCTCCTTGATAACATATTTCCAGTTTGGCCTCAATTTCCTCCAATTTTTTTCCGTATTTCTTCCTCTTTTCTTTGGACCAAGTTATAGCAAATTGTTTTGCTCTCTTTAAGTTCTGATGAAATTGTATAGGAGGGGATTCAGGGAAGGAGGGATCAAAGGGTCTCCAACCTTCTTTTATCTTCTCCAAGAAGGACTCATCCCACAGGCCACAGCCAAGCTGGGCTAATTTGAAATGGCTGGGGGCTTCTCCTATATGGAGGCTAGTTCTAGAATAATAGGACCGTGGTTCAAGTCTCTCCCTGATGAAACCCATTCACGAAGCTGGAGGTTCTCTTCAAGAAAAGAATCTGAAATAAAAAAGAGATCTAATCGTTTTGCAACTTGAGCCTCCCCAGTTCTCATATTTCTCCATGTGGGAGTGAGTTTTGCGAGATGGATGTCTAGCAACACGACAATCTCAAGCTTGGTGATTTCTGCTAGGGTATCCATTTAGGCTCCCGAGCCCTAGATTTCTGATGCGCATAGTGTGAAGTTTAGGTCACCCATACTAGCACTAAGCCTGATAGGAACCAAGATTTTTGTAGGGTGCCTTACCATTGACCAACAACATTTTTTGATCAAAGTACGGGCCATAAATGTTAATGCAGTTGAACTCCTTTGTTAGGTCTCTTGATAATAGAGTGGTTCCTAAGCCCGAGGGGAAAGCCCAGGAATTTGTAAGGGCCAAAGAGTCTTTTTCTCCAGCCCATTATTAGGTCCCCTTGATCTTCCTTGGGCATTAATTGATGAAAAATCTCATCCTTTCAAATGGGGGGATAATTCTTTTAAAATTTATTTCTTTTTCACCTTCCATCATAGTTTCTTGCAGAAAAAGGATTGACAGATTATGAGTTTCCACCAATCGCTTGATAGCCAATTTTCTTGAGGAGTTGGCCAATCCTATACATTTTAGAGATAGAACAATCATGAGGAAGGACCCTCTGGGGCATTTGCTCTAAGAGCCCCTAATAAAGATTTCAGTTTTCCATATCTCACCTTTGAATTTGCCTGTTTTTTGAGCTAGTGGAAGGATTTTCTACCTCTTTTTGGAGGCTTTGAATCCCTGTCTTCAAGTGATCCTAAACCCCCTGCAACGCTACCTGTGAAAGAGGGAGCTCCCTTGGACCTCGATCGAAGATTGTATTTTGATGCTTCATTAGTCTGGGAATTGGACTAAAATATTAGATCGCTAGAGTGCATATAGGAGGTACCAGGAGGCTTTGGGGATATGATTTTATCAAAGGTTTGATCCAATTCTTGGAGAGGGATAAGGGGAGGGAGTTGGGGTGCGATTATTCCTAATAAACTAGACAAGAAGTCCCCTGCAGGAGCTACCCCTGGTGGAGGAGCGTTTGCCTTCCAAGAACCAAATAGAATGTTTTCTGCATTCAAAATGGGAACAGGGGAGGGAAAGGAAATAGGCTTACCTGTGCCTTCGTGACCGCTCTTGTCCAGTACCAGGGA
>ML787478.1:623208-649864 GCA_009831015.1 Picea engelmannii | reverse complement strand
AGATTTTAGAGTGAATTGTTGTCGAAAGGGACAAAATTCGACGTTCAGAATGTCCCGGGGTGCAAGGAGTGCATCGACAAAGTCTTTGAATCAAAAAGCTCGGGAGAAATAGATTGAGTTTCCTTGTGAAGGGACGCGAAGATTTGTTGCAAGGAGTGCACAAATCCAAAAGTCGACTAAGTGTTGAAGCAACCCTGTAAGGAGAAAGGGGGTCGAGAAACGAAGCTCAGGAGGAGGAGCGACAACAATCGTCAGATCTGTTATTGGAAGGAGTCTGGGCCGTTAGATCTGTGTCCATGAAAGCAAAGGAGAGCGCTAAGGAGGAAATAGATCCCAAGCCGTTGGATCTGAGTGCAAAGGATCGACAATCGTCCGATCTAGGTCGACAGGTGGCGCAAGATCCACAACTCTGGAGCGAGAGCACTTTGGAAGTTCCGTGATCGAGGAGAAAGAGAATTAGCCGAAGTAAACCCTGATCGTTGGTCGTCAGGGGAGACACATGTCAATAGATCAGAGTTTTCAGGAAAAACACTTCGAGAGTTTCAGTTGAGAGTTGAAACTCCCAAAGCCCGGAGAGCCGGAGACCCGAAGTGAATCTGGACCATAGATCCAGAAGGGCGCGTGGCGACAGATCGTGGACTCTGGGTGGAAGCACTCCTGGAGAACGCAAAGGAGAAGAGTTTGAAAGCGCCGAAGTCCCTAAGCAAATCACGTCCGTTGATTTAAAAAAGGGCAGATCTGAGCCGTCAATTCATTAGTACTGTCAAGATCATGAGATCAAAGGTCCTGTTGCATTGTGGGGATCGAAGGGGCGCGAACTTTAAAATGTTGAGGGCGGGCCGCAATCCAAACCATGGTTTTTCCGGGGGGTTACGTGTCAGCGTCAGAGGAATTACGGGACGAAAGGCGGGTTACTCCAAACCGCGGATGCATGCCCCCGCAATTTGAAAGGCGTTAAGTGCTGTGAGAAACCGTGGGTCCTAGTGGATGCGTGGCGTTAGTTGTGAAGTCCGGAGATTTGACACTCCGGAAAAATGGTTCATAAGGAAACGAAAGAAGGAACTTTCAAAAGTTTCGTAATGCTGAGGTGACATAACGTAATAACGTCACCAAAGGTGACATGGAAGTGTTCGGAAATTAACGGTTCGGGGCGTTGGGGGTGTGCGGATGTGAAATCCTCCGAAGTCTCGGAGCTCACATGATTGAAGTTCCACAGTGGGTGTTAGCCATTGGACGTTGGGTAGTCGTGGATTGTTGATCCACCCTACTTCGCAAGTCCGGTAATCTGAACTTCAAGAGATTATTGTGTGATGCTTGGAAATCTTCCGAAGCCGAAAGCCCGAGTAAGCTCTTATTGATCTAGCGCTTGGTCGCGACCCATGGTCGCGTGGGTTGGAGATTGAGAGAAAGGGACTAGTGCCCGAAAACTTTATCAGAACAGAGCTCAGAAGGAGAATGGAAATTGAAAGTTTTTCTTGAATCATATTGGTTTATGAATACTGTGGAAATTGTTAGGGATTGATGGCCTGGCAAATTCCGGTTGTCTGCATGTTGTGTTTGCAGAAGTTTAACGAGTGCCAGGACCGAATAGAGTTGCCACTGAGTACAAAGAAATGGAAGAGGCACTGACTGCTTCCAGTTCAGAGAATGAAGTAAAAGGAATGGAGGTCCATTTAGGAGTTGAAGGATCAAAATCCAATGGGCATGGAGAAGAGATAGATAAGGAAGGGCATATGATGAAAATCATTGAAAGATTGCAGAGAGATGCCCAGACTCACCAAGCAGATAACATAAAGCTCATGAAAGCTAAGGAAAAACAGGGAGAATTCAACTTAAAGTTGATGAATAGTCTGGAGAGAATAGAAAAGAAGTTGGACAAGGAGAGTGACTTGAGAAAAACAGGGGGTCACCAGACTTCTGAGGGAAGAAGATCAAGGAGTGTTGGTAGACACCATAATCACTCCCAAGGTCACTCCAAGAGGAGGGCACACAATAGTTCAAACCCATCTCCTACCCGAAAGCACAGGAGATCTAGAGTGGATGTACTAAAGGGCAAAATGAACAAGATTAAGCCTCCTACGTTTGATGGAGAACGTAAGGAGGAAGATGCCGAAACATGGTTGCTTGGCATGAGGAAATATTTCCAATTGCAAAATTATTCCTCTCATGCAGAAGGAAGAATTGCAATGTATCAACTGAAGGGAAAGACATCCATGTGGTGGGATCAACTTGTGCAGGTGCAACACATTAGAGAGAAAGATATCACTTGGAAAGAATTCAATAAATATTTCGAGAAGAAATACTCGACTAAGAGATACTATGACAGAAAGATGAAAGAGTTCTTTGAACTCAAGCTGGGCAACATGACCATTGATGAATACAAACGAAGGTTTTTGGAATTGCTGAAGTATGTTTCGTTCATCAAAGATGAGACTGTCAAAATTCAAAGGTATCTGAGTGGACTACCACCTTCCATTAGGGACAAGATTCGGTATGATGACCTTAAGACTATGGAAGAAACTATAAGAAGAGCGAAATTCTTATGTGAACAACAAAGAGAAAAGCCTACTTTTCGGAAGGCTTGGGATGACCAGAAGAAGTTTAAGAAAGAGCAGAGGCAGAAGGGAAACAAACCTCCCTTTTTCAGAAACAGTCCTCAAGGACAGCCATTGTTTAGAGAGCCGAGAGTGGCTGACGTAGGGGGACAAAGGCCAAGGCAGACGCCTATTCAGTGTTGGGGCTGTCGGGGGAACCACAAGTACAGAGATTGTCCCCATAAAAATGGCAAAGTGAGAGTTGTCCATAATGTTCAGCAAGTTGAAACAGTGGAGGACATGGGCAGTAGAATACCCAGGATCTACGCAGCCCTGGACAACAAGCAAGCATAATATCAGTCGCACATGATTGAAGTGGAAGGTATGATCAATAACCATCCCTTTACTATTTTAATTGATTCAGGGGCTAGTCATAGTTATATAGACCCTAGGATGGTGGAATGTTTGCAATTATCGAGAAGCAAACATGGGAAATCTTGGTTAGTATAGCTGGCCACAGGAACCAAGAGAAAGGTTATGAAATTGGTTAAGTCCTGTCCAGTAGACATGAATGGACTGAGCACAAGCGCTGAATTGAACATTCTGCCTTTGTGTTCCTATGACTGTCTAATTGGGATGGATTGGTTGGACCAACACCATGCCATCTTAGACTGTCGTAACAAGGCATTCACTTGTCTGGATGAGGAAGGAAACCCAAGGAAAGTGCAGGGAATTCCAAGGGCAGTTACTGTCAGAGAAATTTCAGCAATACAGCCGAAGAAGTGCTACAGGAAAGGTTGTCAATTATTTGCAGCCCATGTGGAGGAAACACCTAAGGATAAGGTGTCAAATATTTAAGATCATGCGGTACTAAAGGAATTTGTAGATGTATTCCATGGGGTACTAGGACTACCCCCGAAGAGAGATATTGATTTCTCTGTTAACTTGATGCCTGGAGCAACTCTAGTGTCGAAAGCTCCTTACAGAATGAGTACACTAGAGCTGAAAGAATTGCAGTTGCAGCTTGAAGAGCTTCTGAAGAAGGGGTATATACGCCCAAGTGTGTCACCTTGGGGTGCCCCGGTCCTGTTCGTGAAGAAGAAGGATGGGACATTGAGATTGTGCATCGATTTCAGACAGTTGAACAAAGTGTCTGTTAAGAACAAGTATCCTCTGCCGAGGATCGATGATCTCTTTGATCAGTTGAAGGATGCCAAGATATTTTCAAAGATAAATCTCAGGTCAGGGTATCACCAAGTAAGAATAAAGGATGAAGACATCAACAAGACCGCCTTCAGAACAAGGTATGGTCATTATGAATTCACAGTGGTGCCATTTGGGTTGTCGAATGCGCCCGCTGTCTTTATGTGCCTAATGAATGGTGTATTCAGGGACTATCTAGACAAGTTTGTCATAGTCTTTTTGGATGACATCCTGGTGTATTCCAAGACGAAAGAAGAGCATGAACAACATCTGAGGATGGTGCTGCAAGTGCTAAGATAGCACCAACTGTATGCCAAGTTGAGCAAATGCTCGTTTTATCAAAAGCAGATCCATTACTCGGGGCATATCATTTCAAAGAATGGGATAGCTGTAGATCCTGAGAAGATAGAGGCCATCAGAGAATGGTTAGCGTCAAAGAATGTGATAGAAGTCAGATCCCTTATGGGTCTAGCTGGCTACTACAGAAGGTTCATTGCAGGGTTCTCAAGGATAGCTTACCCTATCACTTCCTTGCAAAGGAAGGAGAAGAAATTTCAATGGACAGAGGATTGTGAGAAAAGCTTCCAGCGATTGAAGCAGCTGTTAACCAGTGCTCCAATCCTGAGGATTGCAAATCCGAATGAAGATTTCGTGGTATGTACAGATGCATGCAAAGAAGGACTGGGAGGAGTCCTCAGTCAGAATGGATTCGTAATTTGTTATGAATCAAGAAAGTTGAAAGAGCACGAAAGAAACTATGCAACTCATGATTTAGAGTTGGCAGCCATTGTACACGCTCTAAAGAAATGGAGGCATTACCTCATGGGAAGGAGGTTCGAACTGAGGACAGACCATAACGGTCTGAAGTATTTATTGGATCAACCAACTTTGAATGCTAGGCAGAGCAGGTGGTTGGAGTTTCTTTGTGAGTATGACTTTGATATCAAACATATCAAAGGAAAGGAAAACAAAGTGGCCGATGCACTCAACAGGAGAGTGCATGAATTGCATGCTACAACCATTAGCATGTACCAAACTGATATTAAGGGCAGAATTTTGGAAGCTCCAAATGCAGATTTGCAGTACAGGGATTTGGTAGCAAAGCTACAACAAGGTGAGATGCCACAGAAAGTRGAAAATTATAAATTGGAAACCGTTGGAACACTTCTGTACAAGAACATAATTTATGTACCTAATGTCCRGGACTTGAAACTTATGATTTTGAATGAAATGCATAATGTGCCTTCTGTAGGGCACCCTGGATATCAGAAAACTGTGGCAGCAATCAAGAGCCATTACTTTTGGCCAGGTATGAAGAAAGAAATTGCAGAATACATCGCCAGATGTATGGAATGCCAGAAGGTTAAAGCTGAGCATAGGCACCCAACAGGGTTGCTACAACCTTTACCCATTCCTGAGTGGAAGTGGGAGGTAGTGACAATGGATTTCATCACAGGATTGCCTAGAACAGGCAAGCAGCATGATTCAATCATGGTGGTGGTGGACAAGCTTACGAAAGCTGCCCATTTTATTCTATTAAAGACTACTCACAAGGCAACTAATGTTGCTGATATTTTTATGCGGGAAATAGCACGATTACACGGTGTTCCCAAGACAGTTGTGTCTGACAGGGACCCAAAATTTACCTCAAAGTTCTGGAAGAGGTTATTCAAGGGGTTTGGAACGAATCTGAACTTCATCATTGCTTATCATCCTGAGTCTGATGGGCAGACAGAGAGGGTGAACCAAGTGATAAAAGATATGCTAAGGATGTATGCGATAGACAAACCATCTAAATGGGAAGACTACCTACACTTGGTAGAATTCGCCTACAACAATGGGTATCAAGCATCGTTGAAGATGAGCCCATTTGAAGCACTTTATGGCAGAAAGTTCAATACCCCAGTAAGCTGGGATAGTCCAGTTGATAGAGCAGTAGTTGGGCCAGAGTTGCTCAATGAAATGGAAGAGAAAATGTTGAAGATTAAGCAGAATTTGAAAGCTGTCCAAGACATGCAGAAGAGTTATGTCGATAAGAACAGAACCCACTGAGAGTTTAAAGTGGGTGATCATGTTTTCTTGAAAGTAAAAGCCAACAGAAGTTCCCTGAGGCTGGGAAACTGTTCAAAGTTGGCAGCTAGATTTTGTGGACCGTTTGAAATCCTAGAAAGGATTGGACCAGTTGCATATATGCTTGCATTGCCTGCATACATGACTATACATAATGTGTTTCGTATTTCATTGCTTAAGAAATATATACTTGATGCTAATCATGTAATCGATTGTAATGTGATTTAGGTGGAGCAAGAAGGCGTCTTGCAAGTGCATCCTGTGCGCATATTGGACCGGAAGAGCAAACAACTCCGGAATCGAGCCATAGGGCTTGTAAAGGTCTAGTGGACCTGGTACGGTCTCGAGGACGCGACATGGGAGCATGAGGATGCTATGCAGACAGAGTACCCGCATCTTTTCGAAGATTTTGGAAATCTTGCTGATGCTGTGTAAAGAGTTTCATTGAGGACAGTGAAAAAATAAGGGTAGGGGATTGTAATACCCCAAGGCCAAGCCCCTGCTGGATTGTAATTTTGTTTATAGGCTGGTGAGCCGAGTGGTTATAAGCTGAGAGACTTATGTGTTTATTAGGCCGGTGAGCCAGATGCCAAGGCCAAGGAGCCTGACTTTGTATATGTAAATATGCAGATCATTATTAAAATATAAACATCGCTGCGTGCAGACCGACCACGAAGAAAGAGTGATGGGGGACTAAGCTTCCACAAGGTGGGTAAGGGAGAGGGGGCTGAAAGGTTGGAAAGAGGGGCTAAGCTTAGGGGCTTATGTCCTTGAGAATAATAATTTATTATTATTCCAAAGCTATGTGAAAGACATGTTTTTATCCTAAGTCCTGGGAGGGGCAACGTGTGCAAAAGGGAACGCAAGCAGCTCCAGGAAGACAAGTGTCGACCTGGGCACATGTAGTTAAAAGATGAAGTGTCAGCTGTGTTGGGGGTTCGCGAGTCATTCTGCCATCCTCCGCCTGAGTTCGCTCTTGCATTCTCCCATCCTCCGCCTGAGTTCGCTCTTGCATTCTCCCATCCTCCGCCCAAGTTCGCTGGGATCTGGGGCCTCAACCGTTTTGCCTCTGTGTCTGCATCTGCATACCCATGCACAGTGAAGGAAACCCTCACAGGAAGGTTGTTCATCCTGTCCATTCTTCCATCCGCAGTCTGAACCCGAAACCTGGAGGATCGACCTCTGCATTGATTCCTTGTCACGCACCCTGAAACCAGTGGCAAGCTCGTGGACTGACCGTGTCTCCTGTGAAGTCCGAGCACCCTATAAATGTCTAAGCCATGTTGTGTCTTAGGGTGGACTGCTGCCGTTTTTGGATGTCCATGCCCAATTTTCCTGTTGCTGCTGTCACCCGTGAGTTAATCGAATGCTGTTGATGTTGTTATTATGCTCACCTTGTGGGAATTGAGTTGAAAGTGGTTGAAGGTTGTCAGGCCCGTGGTAGAAGAGGCAGGTTGTAAGGCCCGTGAGCAGCTCTCTCTAGGAGAGAGAGTTTGCTGGGAAGTGGTTTTCTCTCAGAGAGAGTCCAACACCAACTACGGAGCTCTGAGAATTCCTGATCCGACCTGTTGCCGAGACCCTGAGAGGGAGGTGAAGCAGTCGATGGATTGTGTGACAGTGAAGGTGTATACTTCCAGGTGGAACAGGCATGTGGGGAATGAGAGTTCGTGAGTAGTGGGCGTAAGAAGGCTCCTGGAGAGAATCCTTCCAGTTGCACTGTGCAGTTTCCTTTAACCTCAACCTAGTCTAGGATTCCCTTGCCCTGGGTGGAGCTTATTCCCAGCTCGAGGGTGACCCACTGCTGAGAGTGATGAGCAGCGTGGTCTATGGCTGGGAGGTTCGTGGAAGGTCTGCACGTAGTTGGTGGTGTTACTCCAGTTGAAAAGATAAGTATTATTAATGTGCTTAATTTTTATGTTACTGCATGTCTGTGATGCTCGAATGTTATCATGTATTCTGTTGCGTATATGAATTACTTTCTATTACATTTGAATCTGTATGGTAGCAGTAACTTTGTGTTTTATTTCGATTAAAATGCATGTTAGATATATCTATGTATGTATGTATTTTCGCGTGGTAGCATTGCCCGACCTGTTGGTGGCCGAGGATGTTACAATCATTGTTTTGGCTTGAAAGTGACATAAAATTTTCATCCATACCCGCATTAGGGCTCCAAACAACTCTTCTAGAGACTACATGGGATCCCAGGCTCCCTGCATTACTCAACTCCTGGCAAATCAATACCGGTGAACCGACTCTTCCTAGAAACCCCTGCACAACAACTACAAGAGTTTGAACAACAATATGAGTGGCAAACCAAAATGATGGAAGACATGATGGCCATGTTTTAGACCCTGCAACATGTTCTTTAACAACCACAGGTCTACAACAAGAGGTTTACACCCCTTTGACATTTTCCGCACCTCTTACAGTTGTTGTTAAGATACTGTTAAGAATATAGGCAAGAAAGTGAATAACTAACAAGATCAAGAAGGCAAAGAACATTGGCGGAAAAGCCACGAAGCCAATTCAATTAATATGTACATCAATAATGTATATATAGTACATATACCGCAACTGTCGTCTAACGGTATGAACATTAGGGTAAGATAACGAACTGAGATTAGAGAGTTTTCAACATCCTGATGCAGACCCCCCTTCTCTCTTAAGGGCTGTGCGACCTCCCGGTCTAGGATCAATCGAGAAACTGAGTCTGATTGACTCTTTGGGTCTCTGCTAGACCAACTCATTTACACAGGTCCTTCCTCCAAATGCGCAGGTCGTATGAGACTCGCAGTTTCTCTCCTGAACGCTGTTTAGCTTCCATGCCAACTGGCGTTGACTCTCCTCTGGCTAAGCCCTTTCTCTCACGCGACCACGAGCCTAAACAAAGGTGTGTTGCGATTTTGTGAGTCGGGTATCTGTATGCGAGTCACCCCGACTCCCCTGACCTCCGAAACCCTGACAAGGGCCTAGCGCTCGCTAGCTCCTCCCTTATCTTCTTCCCATATGACCCCTCGCTATGACCTGGGGCCAAACCTTCGAGCGCGTTGGGATATCGCATGTCGGGTATTCCTGATGTGAGGCACCTCCGTCCTTCGTCTTTCCGAACTCCTGATGTTTCAGATCTGATGGTCCAGATCCTTCCTCGGTCTGATGGTTCAGATCAAGTCGCGATTTCTCATGACCCAACCTTTGACTCCTCCGAGTCTCGATTCAGTGAAACGCTGATCTCTCGCCACGTGTCCTCCTTGACAATGGACGGTCCTGATGATTTCGGAATTTCGTGACCTTGTTCCTCCTGCGTGCCTTGAAGGTTTTAATGTTGGAGCACTTTACCTTGATCGGACGGCTACGATTCTCTTGCGCTCAGACGAAGCGACTAAGATCCTTCCTCCTTTGTGCTTGCCCTTTGTTGTCTCGACGCTGATCGGACGATCCAGATCTTTCCCCTTGAGCTTACGCTTTCTTCAGACTTAGAAGATTTTTGAAGGATTCAAAGGCTTCAACCTTTTCCCTTCCCGCGAGTCCATTTCTTGGATCTCGTTAACACTTATGATAAGTGTTATTCCTCTTGAACTTGGTCTCGTGAAGACTTCGACTTCCCGCGCACTCCTTGCGTTTCAGGGATTTCGATAACTCAGATTCTAAGGATTTCTCGAAGAGAAACTCCTCTCGCCCTCCTGATGTTCTCCTTTCCTGGATTCTTCGACTTCTTGCAAAGTCCCTTCGACTCTTAGTCGAATCTCGGATCTGTGCACTCCTTGCCCCAGATCTTTATGCAAGGTTCGAATTCTTGCGGACGACTGTGCACGCCTTGCACCAGTCTCTTTGCACTCCTTGCAAAGTGAAAGTTTCATGTTATCTCTTCTGAGCTCCAGAACCGAAATAGATCCCGTTAACGCACTCCTTGCGTTCTGTGTGCACACCTTGCACCACTCGACAGAAGAGAAACAATTGAAACATATCCTAACATTCACAATTCTATTTCCTCGCAACGAAATTCATTCATTCATTCATGAAAACACAATAACAGAGAATTGCAAACCATGTTCACACCATGCATTGGATCAATTTTCTCTCTGTTATATTCATAAGTGAAAATGGTTACAACTGTGATAAAAAAAAAAACTGAAACTCAGAAATCTCCTCCGAACTTTCAATTCCTAAAACTACTACCAACTGACTAGCCTCATTTGGGCATACAAAACCTCTATTTATCTCAGAGGGCTCTTAGGGTTCTCCCTGACTGCTTGTCTACATCAAAACTTATCCTACGCTATCTTAGTCCAGCCGCATTCCAAAGCCGTAATGGAAATTCTCGCTTTGCTCGCGACTGCTCAAGCGTGTCTCAAAGGGTAATTCCAGCATTGGGTTCAAGCGTGCCTCAAAAGATTAATTCCGGCGCTGAGTTAAGGCAGACTTCAAAATATCTGCTGTAACTACCAGCGTTGAGCTCTCATACAGATTCCTAGATGCTGATAGGTCTTGCTCTGCGCGCTTGCCAATAATGCTCCTGCATCATACTCCCCTTGACAAAAATTCATGGACTCTTGTCCATGAACTCCTGCACTGACTTTCCATGCTTCTAGATAGTAGCTTCATTTTCCCAACTGGCATCTTTTATTGGGTGTCCCTTCCACTTGACCAGATATTCGAAGTAGGTCTTCCTTTTGGTCTTCTTGCCAATCCTCTAATCAACGATCTTCTCCATCTGTGGTTTTTTTGCTATAGGCATTTGCTTCTCCCACTAAATCTTCTCTCGATCTTCTGATCCCTCTGTGTCATCTTTCCTGTAAGGATACAGGTCTGAAACATTGAATATGGGCGATATGCCCACATCATTTGGTAGCTCAATCTCATAGGCATTTGCATCAAACTTCCTCAAGATCTTACATGGTCCTATGTTCTTCATCTTCAACTTGTTGTATGTTCCTCTAGGGAACCTTTCTTTCCTGAGATGTGCCAGAACCTGATCTCCCACTTCAAATTGAAGTTCTCTGCGATGTTGATCCGCTCTGCGCTTGTACTCCTGGTCAGAACTCTGCAACTGTCCTCTGATCTGGCTATGGAGCTTCTGCGTTTCTGCAGCAAAATCTTTTGCTCCAGCGCTCCTGATCTCACTCTGTTCGAAGTCTCTCAACTCAGATACTCCCCTGGGTTGCATTCCATACAATATTTGGAATGGGCTCTTTCCAGTGCTCCTGTTTGCTGAGTCATTGTATGCAAATTCTGCTTGTGGCAGAATTTGATCCCACTGATTATGGTGTTCAGTGACCAGACTCCTCAATAAGTTTCCCAAACTTCTGTTTACCACCTCAGTCTATCCATCTGTCTGAGGGTGATAGGATGAGTTGAAGGACAAATCTGTCCCCAACTTCTTCCACAGTATTCTCCAAAAGTGACCAACAAATTTTGTGTCTCTGTCCAAGACAATGCTTTTGGGTAGGCCATGAAGTCTCACAACTTCCTTGAAAAACAGATTTGCAACATGCGTTGCATCACTGGTATTCTAGCATGGGATAAAGTGTGCCATCTTTGAAAATCTATCCACCACCACAAATATGGAATCAAATCCTCTTTGCGTTCTTGGCAATCCCAACACAAAATCCATGCTTATTGCATCCCAAGGCCTCTCTGGTATTGGCAATGGTTGATATAATCCAGTGTTCTGGTTTTTTCCTTTTGCATGTTGGCAGATTCTACATCTGTTCACAAATTTTATCACTTCTGTTCTCATACCTGGCCAATAGTATGAACTGCTCAACTGTGCAAATGTCTTATCATGGCCGAATGTCCAGCCAATCCTCCACTATGTTTTTCTTTCAAAAGGTTATCCCTTATTGAGCATTTTGTTATGCACAACTAATTTCCCTTGAACAACAATCCCTCTTGAATCATGTACTCTGTCCACTGGCTTCTGTCTCTCAGCACAGGATTTGCACATGCTTCATATGCTTCCTTGAAGTCTGTATCATCACAATACATGTCCCTAAGGTGTTCAAACCCCAAGGTCTTCACCTGGAATTCCTGCAGAATCAAACATCTCCTGCTTAATGCATCAACAACCTTGTTAGCATTTACAGTGATATGTTTTATGACAAAAGTAAAATTCTGCATAAACTCAATCCATTTTGCATGCCTCTGATTCAATTTTTTCTGTCTGGTTATGAATTGTAAAGCTTGGTTATTGCTATACAAGACAAATTCTTGTGGGACAGGATAGTGTCTCCACTTCTTCAAGGCTTGAATTACGGCGTAAAACTTCTTGTCATACGTGGAGTATTTTCTCTTGGTCTCATTCAACTTCTCACTGAAATATGCAATAGGTCGATTATCCTGACTCAAAACTACTCTTATTGCAACTCCACTTGCATCACATCTCACCTGAAACGTCTTTCCAAAATTCGGCAAGACCAGAATTGGTCGTTCTGTTATTTTCTCCTTCAGTGTATTGAAGCTTCTCTCAGCCTACTCTGTCCATTTAAAAGACTTGTGCTTCTTCTTCACTGTATCCATCATTGGCGCACAAATTCCACTGAAGTCTCTGATGAACTTCCTATAGAAACTGGCTAATCCATGGAAGCTCCTTACCTCAAACATGCTCCTTGGTGACGACCATTCTTTGATTGTTTTCACCTTCTCTAGATCCATCTTCAGTTCATTTGAAGAGATCACAAAACCCAAATAAATGAGTTCCGTCTTTATAAAAGAGGACATCTTCAGATTTATCAACAACTTATCTTGCTGTAGCCTCCTCATCACTAGTGTTAGGTGCCTCAAATGCTCTTCTTTAGTCCTGCTAAAGATCAGTATATCATCCAGATACACAACCACAAACTTGCCAATGAAATCTTTAAGTATTTCATTCATCAGCTTCATAAAAGTACTCGGGGCATTTGTTAAGCCAAATGGCATAACAAGCCACTCATACAAACCTTCGTTTGTCTTAAAGGCTGTTTTCCACTCATCACCTTCTCTCATCCTGATTTGGTGATATCCACTTTTCAAATCTATTTTGGAAAAGAAATTTGCTCCACTTAAGCAATCCATCAAATCATCCATTCTTGGTAAAGGAAATCTATACCTGATGGTGATCTTGTTATTCGCTCTCGAGTCTGTACACATTCTCCATCCCCCATCCTTCTTTGGACTCAACACAGTTGGTACTGTCCATGGACTCAAGCTCTCTCTGACCAAACCCTTGTCTAACAATTCCTGGACTTGGTTTTTCACCTCCTCATTCTCTCGAGGTGTCAATCTGTATGTTGCTTTGTTTGGCAGACTTGCTCCTAGTATCAAGTCAATATGGTGGCTGATACTTTTGATGGGTGGCAATGAATTAGGCAACTCATCCACCACTATGTCAGCAAAGTTTATCCAGCAATTCCTAAACTTCTTCAGGCAAATCCTCCATCGAAGTACTTGTAAGGATAACTCTAGGTTTCCTCACCACATCAAACTGCATCTCCTGTTCTTCCTTGACTTCTTTCAGGAGTTCCTTCCCACTCATGAGAAGTATGCTTGTGCTGGCTTCCTCTTTCACCTTCTTCTCCTCTATTGGCAACAACATGTGTGTTCTACCATTCTTCTCCAAGGTGTATGTATTCTTACTCCCTTCATGAATGACATTCCTGTCAAACTGCCACGGTCTTCCCAACAAAATATGGCATACATCCATGGGAATTACATCACATAGAATTTCATCTCTATATCCTCCTATTTTAAATTCAACCAAGCATTGTTTAGTAACCATTACTTGGTGTCCTTTCTGCAACCATGAGACTTTGTATGGCTTCGGAGGTGCAGTTGTCTCCAGCTCCAATTTCTCCACCATCTCCGTGGATACTAGGTTATCAGTGCTCCCACTGTCAATTATCACCTTGCATACTCTGTCTTTAGTCTTGTAAGTTGTTCTGAAGAGACTGTTCCTCTGCACCGGCTTCTCAACTTCTGCCTCTGGTTTTAAGAGAACCTTTCTCAACATCAGGGATCTCCCATCCTCTGCTCCTTCTGCTTCAACATTTCCTCTCTGTGCTCTGTGCTTCTGAAATGTGAGCTTCACCTCCTCCTTCTTTCTTCTTCTCGGGACATTCCCAAGACATATGCCCCGTCTTTCCATAGGCATAACATCTTACTTCTCCTCCTCTTCTTCCTCTTCCTCTAGAAGAACTTCTTCCACCGCCCTGTCTTTCTCGGGAACTTCCTCCTCTCTCCGAGTGAGTGTGTGGTTTCTCAGCTTCGTCCTTAGACTTATGTGCCTTGTCATGGGTAACTCCCTTACCTCTGTTTGGGGTTGGGCTTTTACCTCTTTCTCGCTGGCTTTGTTTTCTGGCCAACTTCTCCTCTGCCTTCAACGCAAACTGATAAGCATCCTCCATTGTCCTTACTGACATCATGCTGAGCTCATCTTGGATTTCATACCTCAGGCCATTTATATATCTGGCAACTTTTTCTTCATCTCTCTCCCTTTGTCCAGTTCTGATGTTCATCCTATAGAACTCCTCTGTGTACTCCTTAACTGTCATACCTTTCTGTCACAGGTTCTGCATCTTCCTGAACAAATTGATTTGATAATCCTTGGGCATGAACTTAGCCTTCAGCTTGGCTACCATTTTGTCCCAACTCTTTATCCTCTGTTTGCCCTTGCTTCTCCTCTCAGCCTACAGTTCATCCCACCACAGTGCTGCATGTCCTTTTAGTCTAGTGACAGCCTGTTTCACCTTTTTCTCTTCACCGACCTTTTCATAGTCGAAGTGTTTATCCATGGATCTTACCCAATACAACTCTTCAGCATCTAAATTGCCTTCATACATTGGGACCTCTATCTTGGCTTTGCCTCCTAATCTAGCAACTGCTCTCAGGAAACGTTCTTCGGCAACATCCTCTCCTGCAACTTCTTCGACGACATTCTCGCCCACAACTTCTTCACTCTCTGCATCGTTGATGTCTCCAGTATCAGGTGCTCTCCTTTGTGCTTCCTCCATCGCCTCTAATCGTGCACGAAGTTCTCGCATCTCCCTTTCCACAGCTTGATTGGCTAAAGGTGGCTCCAATCGTCTCCTTGGTGCATTGTGTTGACTGTCTGTCACACACAGAGTACAACTTCGAGTTTTGTTGTCTCCTCTCCTTTGTCTGCTGTCTGCAAGCAAAACTTCTACTCTGATACAACTTGATGGTATCAGATTGTATTCCTTCACCATCCCTCTTTTGTCTGCGGTCTACAAACAAAAATATTTAGCTCTGATACCACTTGATGCAGACCCCCCTTCTCTCCTAAGGGCTGTGCGACCTCCCGGTCTACGATCGATCAAGAAACTGAGTTTGATTGACTCTTTGGGTCTCTGCTAGACCCCAAACCCATTTACACAGGTCCTTCCTCCAAATGGGCAGGTCGTATGAGACCCGCGGTTTCTCTCCTGAACGTTGTTCAGCTTCCACGCCAACTGGTGCTGACTCTCCTCTGGCTAAGCCCTTTCTCTCACGTGACCACGAGCCTAAACAAAGGTGCATCCCGATTTTGCAAGTCGGGTATCTGTATGCGAGTCACCCCGACTCCCTTGACCTCCGAAACTCCGACAAGGGCCTAACGCTCGCTAGCTCCTCCCTTATCTTCTTCCCATATGACCCCTCCCTATGACCTGGGGCCAAACCTCCGAGCGCGTCGGGATATCGCGTGTCGGGTATTCCCGATGTGAGGCACCTTCGTCCTCCCGCTGTTCGAACTCCCGATGTTTCAGATCTGACGATCCAGATCCTTCCTCGGTCCGACAGTTCAGATCAAGTCGCGATTTCGCGTTTCGCGAAATCTCACGACCCAACCTTTGACTCCTCCTAGTCCCGATTCAGCGAAACACTGATCTCTCGCCACGTGTCCTCCTTGACGATGGACGGTTTCGATGATTTCGGAATTTCGTGACCTTGTTCCTCCTGTGTGCCTTCAAGGTTTTAATGTTAGATCACTTTACCTTGATCGGACGACTACGATTCTCTTGTGCTCAGACCGAGCGGTTGAGATCCTTCCTCCTCTGCGCTTGCCCTTCGTTGTCTGGACGCTGATTGGACGGTCCAGATCTTTCCCCCTGTGCTTATGCTTTCTTCAGACTTAGAAGATTTTTGAAGGATTCAGAGGCTTCGACCTTTGCCCTTCTTGCGAGTCCGTTTCTTGGATCTCGTTAACACTTATGATAAGTGTTATTCCTCCTGAACTTGGTCTCGTGAAGACTTCAACTTTCCGCGCACTCCTTGCATTTCAGGGATTTCGATAACTCAGATCCTAAGGATTTCTCGAAGAGAAATTCCTCTCGCCCTCCTGGCGTTCTCCTTTCCTGGATTCTTCGACTTCTTGCAAAGTCCCTTCGACTCTTAGTCGAATTTCGGATCTGTGCACTCCTTGCCCCAGATCTTTACGCAAGGTTCGAATTCTTGCGGACGACTGTGCACGCCTTGCACCAGTCTCTTTGCACTCCTTGCAAAGGGAAAGTTTCGTGTTATCTCTTTTGAGCTCCGGAACCGAAATAGATCCTGTTAACGCACTCCTTGCATTCTCTGTGCACACCTTGCACCACTCAACATAAGAGAAACAATTGAAACTTATCCTAACATTCACAGCTCCATTTCCTCGCAACGAAATTCATTCATTCATTCACGAAAACACAATAACAGAGAATTGCAAACCATGTTCACACCATGCATTGGATCAATTTTCCCCCTGTTATATTCATAAGTGAAAATGGTTACAACTGTGATAAAAAAAAACTGAAACTCAGAAATCTCCTCCTAACTTTCAATTCCTAAAACTACTACCAACTGACTAGCCTCATTTGGGCGTACAAAACCTCTATTTATCTCAGAGGGCTCTTAGGGTTCCCCTTGACTGCTTGTCTTCATCAAAACTTATCCTACGCTATCTTAGTCCAGCCGCATTCCAGAGCCGTAATGGAAATTCTCGCTTTGCTCGCGATTGTTCAAGTGTGTCTCAAAGGGTAATTCCGACACTGGGTTCAAGTGTGCCTCAAAAGATTAATTCCGGCGGTGAGTTAAGGCAGACTTCAAAATATCTACTGTAACTGCCAGCGTTGAGCTCTTGTACAGATTCCCAGACGTTGATAGGTCTTGCTCCGCGCGCTTGCCAACAATGCTTCTGCATCACATCCCCCGTTAATCATAAGTTCGTTCTTGCCTGAAAAACCGCCACTTCTTGACAACTAGTAATGTGTCAAGAAAATATTCAGAGGGCTTAAGATCCTCTTTGAACTCTGAAAAAATAGCAGAAGCTGATGTCTTCTACTAAATTTGTGGTTTAAGGGTGACCACAAACTCATTTGGTGGTTTCGGGATGACCACAAACCAAATTTCTAGCAGAAAATGATGTCTTCTACTAAATGGCATGGTTTTAAGTTGACCATAAACTAACAAGAGCTCAAGGCTCAAAAATCTGAAAATGTAACAAGCAAAACTTCATGTCTTCTGCTTAATTGGTAGTTTTAAGCTGATCACAAACTATCAAGAGCTCAAGGCTAAAAAAACTATGAATGGTTTTAGTATTACCACAAACCATATCAACAACAATATGTTCAGTAACAAGATTGCATACCAGGAACTAGGTTGCATACTTGATCATTTGTTCAGAGGCTCTAAATCAAACTTGGAACTTGACTGAAAACTTTAGATTTCCCCCTTGTCAGGGACAAGTGGCCACAAACTCATTTGGTGGTTTCGGGATGACCACAAACCGAATGTCTAGTAGAAGCTGATGTCTTCTACTAAATGGCATGGTTTTAAGTTGACCATATACTAACAAGAGCTCAAGTCTAAAAAATCTGAAAATGTAACAAGCAAAACTTCATGTCTTCTGCTTAATTGGTGGTTTTAAGCTGACCACAAACTATCAAGAGCTCAAGGCTCAAAAAACTATGAATGGTTTTAGGATTACCACAAACCATATCAACAACAATATGTTCTAGAACAAGACTGCATACCAGGAACTAGGTTGCATACTTGATCATTTGTTCACAGGCTCTAAATCAAACTTGGAACATGACTGAAACTTTAGATTTCCCCCTGTCAGGGACAAGTGGTTCAAATTCCCTTGACCGTCATTCACAAGTATGGCCAAGAAGAGATCAAGCACCTGTATAAGCTACTGGAACGATTTGTATGCTTTCACAATGCATACACGACATATGTCCAACTTTATCAACGGAAAAGATGGTTTCTTGCAATTCCACCCTTTTACAATAATCCAACTCGACAATATCGAATTTAAACTAAACAGAAGGGTGTTGGCTTCAACCAAAAAATGCACCCAATTACAATTGCAAGTCATAAAATTCTGAACAAACAATAGTCCAGAATGCAGGAGTTGAATTATTCTTTAAAATTTTTGATGATGTATATGTAAATCTCTATAGACGTTGGCTTGATCTTTAATTACACAAACTACACTTGTAAATCTTCTCTCACAAGAGATGCTTTGCTATCTGGAAGCAATAGGATGACCTCAAATTCTAGTCAATTTTCCCAAATGCAAACAACAACAATTTTGGAGACAATCCAATGCCTTTCCTCTCAACAATGGCCTTTACCCCACAACGATATCTCTATCCAGCATACAATAATCTCCATGAAGCATCATCACCCAAACTAGGGATATTGAAAATGTGTTATTTAAAGTATCACCTCATAAAGGTTAACTTCAAATTTAATCCAATGGAGTGGCTCACTTCAACATTAATTCCCGAGCTCTCTCATGTTATTTTAACATTGTTATTTTTAGTAAAATTGAAATTTGATGTGACTTTATAGCCACTCTTTCAAGACTCGATTTTCTTGGAAGCGTTGTCTTTTGGTAATCAAATTTAAATATAAAAACTCACATTAAAGTGTTACCTCAAATTCTTTGTTGTGTCATTCATTTCCAACCCATCATCGTTCAAGACTCCACGATCTTCGCTTCCAACTGCGTGCCATATCCTTGATTCACATTCCTATCTGATTGTCTTCATGACTCTGTAGATTGTTGTACCCTCTATTACTTTATTTGTTTCCAAAACCCTGGCTAAAAACACTGCCATTTTCACCAACATTTATAGTTCTGGCGATGTCCAAGGGCGTGCATATTTCAATTAGATCAAATTTCTTAGGGCGAAGTTTGGCCCCATCACGGCTTTTTTTTTCAGTCTCTTGACGATTTCTCACGTATGAAATCCACTTAATAAAATCTATTTATTACTCCAAAAAATTGTAAAGAATTTTGCATAAAGATATAACTCTGATAAAGCTTATCTCATAAAGCAATACAACTTTAGAGTTTCTTCTCTTTTCCTTAGGGTTTCATTTATCATGCTTAAGCGTGTTGAGTCGAATCTTTACCATGTGTCCATGAGTTTAATACAAGCTTGCTTCGACAGGTCCGTGTCCTTTTCTCCCTTCCACGTGAGTCAAGTCGAGAGCGCTGGTCTTGAGGTACCATGCTTCACCAAACTTCTGCACACATCATCAGGTCGCCCACTCTAGATCGCATGTCACAAGGGATCACAGGTCGTGAGAGTTCATCACTTGCAGTTTCAATGTCTCAAAGTACTACGAGACATTATAACAATGTAGACAAAGGAGGGCTGTGTCAAATCCAGGCACGGGAACTCCAAATTCGTTCGATTTCTCTGCAATGTCAAGCTTGCTCAACAATCCAAGGCAATGGGCTGTGAGCATTCTTCCACAGGCTCGTATATTGCTCTCATTCTCTTGCTTCATTCATGATACTTGCTTCAGATTGATGCTCCTCCAATGTACACGTCGGGTTCATTCCTGATCACTGCTCGCTCATCCATATTAACACTCAGATCAACACCCAGATTTAGTCGGTGGCATGATCAACACGATCGCTCTTCCCTTATGCATTTTCAAACAACAATAAGCCAGATCGTGTCGCCTTTCTTATCTTGTCTCCACTTTGATAATTCTTCACTTCAATTACTAGGTCGAGGGTTCATGATTGAGGAGTGTTCTCCTTCTTTCAAATACGCCATTCTACTTCACACCCACAAAATTTATCAATAGCAGAAGCCAGCAGCATTCTTGCAAATGCAGGTTGTGACAGGAAGAAAATAATCAAAAAGGTAAAATAATCATCAAAATAGAGAAGACAAATAACACAGAATTCTTCTCCACTTTCATCATCCGCTTCTTCATCATCTACCATGGAAAAACTACCATGATACTACCAGGCACTAAGAACTATAGTGCTCTGATAAACTATCAGGCTCATAAGATCAATTTCATGCTCTGATACCACTGTTAAGAATATAGGCAAGAAAGTGAATAAATAACAAGATCAAGAAGGCAAAGAACACTGGCGGAAAAGGAATGAAGCCAATTCAATTAATATGTACATCAATAATGTATATATAGTACATATACCACAACTGTCCTCTAATGGTATGACCGTCAGGGTAAGATAACGAACTGAGATTAGAGAGTTTTCAACAACAGTTATGTCCACACCTCTTGCACCTGTCTATGCTTACCATCATACTCCAGCATCCTCTATCTTGTCTGACTATCCTCTTGCAAGCACCAACACATGAAGAATCTCATGAGCAAAGGCAATCTCCACTACAGTTTGTTCCTGGGACCACTATATTCCAGGATCATGTCACTACCAATTTTTCAAGTTGTCTAAACAACTGAGATTTATCGTACTATTCCAACTCCTCTACTTCACCAAAATGGTGTTGGAGAATCATCTAGAATTCATGTCCACATCATCCTCTTGGGTCTTCCCATCTTCAGTGGACATCTCTCTTTTTGTCAATTTGGAGTTGTGCTCACAGTGTTCTACAGTTTTCCAGACAGCTCATAGGAACATCCCACTTAAGCTGGGAGTACTCCTTGCACCCAATGTTATCAGAACCAGACTGGTGACCGAACCTGGCAATCCCAAAAACTGGAACCGGTAAAAGTCAGTCGACCAAAAAATACATAAAATATTCAAATTTTGATTAAAAAATGTATTTATGTACATCCATGGGAATCCAAACCATTAGACACAAATATGAAAAGTTTTCTCATGTATATAGCATTGTAAGGGTGAATATAGCAAAATAGCACATAGTGCGATACATATCTAAACCAAAATACAACTCCATTGAGGCTCTAAATGGCCTGTAAAGTCCAAAAATAATTATACTATATTCTATAATAAAATCAATCTAAATAATCATCCAATTTTTTTTTTTGGGTGAAGTGCACCCGTTCAAAACCTGTCAACCCAGCTAGTTCTGACTTCTTTTGGCTTGAACTGGCCATTCTGATCAATTCTGGACTGGTTCAAACCAAAAACAGTCATTTCCAGTTTGAGTGGCCAGTTCCACCCAAAAAAAACCCAAAACCGGTCCAACCGGCCAGTTTAGACAGTTCCAGTCCAGTTCTGATAACATTGCCTGCATTACGTAATTCTCCATATCCTCATCTTGCTTCATACAAGGATCCACTCAACTCCATGATCCCACACGCCTTAGCTATGAAGCAGAACGAGTTCAAGCCTTCCAAGTTCCAAGTACAAAACCATTTGTGTAGTTCACCCTGTTCATGGTCCTACATCGGTTCTTCTCCTTTTTGTCTTTCGACATGCTTCTACTAGTTTTGTTCTTAAGCAGGGAGGCCATTCAATGGTTTTTTGCCACTGGTCAATCACTCCATTTTTAATATGAATATGGGTTTGTACCAAACCCCCAACTACACAAAGCCAAAGGATTATTTTGTACTTTGTTGGAAGGAGTGTACCCCTAACTACAACAAAAATTGGGGATGATTTCCTCTAAGCAGGAAGGAACTTAGTCTAAACTCTAGTGAACATGTGTGAATATGTATTATAGTTGTACTCTATGTATTTCATACTCTAGTATTAATAATTATATCTTTTGTACTATTTGGTGATTTGGTCCAAATAGATCTCTCATTTTATTGTATATTATTGGAGACTTGGTCAAAATTGGCCACTCTCCTGCAGTTTTGTTCTCCTATATATAGACAATACAGATGGGTGTACATTACTGCAATTTCCTCTCTTCTTATACTTGCTGTCTTGTATAGTTCTTTGTATGGTGCTTGTAATTCATGCCAAGAATGTGTAAAGCGCATACTCAATGAGTCCTGAACTTGTAGGTCACAAATTATGTGCTATTCTTCTGTGTTTCTTATAAGTTCTTTTGCTGGTGCATTGTCAATGGAGTTTGTCTAGTAGATTTTTTTGGAAGTTCTAAATATAGAATTTTATCCCTGTGGAAATATTCACATGCATTCATAACTAGGAAAAAACTGTGTTACCAGTGTGTAGTCACTTGACTACTCTGTTCATATTTTGAAGTTGCAGTACTAGATTAGCAAACTATCAACATATTATATGAACCGTTTCTCAGTAATGTAATCAAAGATACATCTTTCACAGGCTGCTGCATCAGCTCTTCGGAAGGTCCCTCAATGTAACAGCTCATGGACAAATGAATACATTCGACAGTAAGTAGTATTTCTGGCTCTTAAGCAGAATGCTCCCTCAAAGGGACAATGAAAAAAGAATTCATACTTTTTACATAAATATATGAGTCTTTTGTTCTGGTTTAGCATATATATTACTGGATTATAATTGAAGTTTAACTTTACATGTGTTATTGCAGGTATCATAACATAAACATCAGTGTTGCAGTACAAACAGATAAGGGTTTGTTTGTCCCAGTTGTTAAAGTATGACATAAAATGTCTTATCAGACTTCCATTTCATTTTAATGGTTATCATTCCTTTGGTGTTATTGATTTTATTGCGTTGTGTAGAGCAATTACCTTTTAAGGAGGCCTTATAGGAGATTGATTCACAGGATGCAGATAAGAAGGGGCTGTCTGCCATTGGGGAGGATGTAAAAGTTTTGGCACAGAAGGCTAAAGAGAATACTTTGAAGCCAGCTGACTATGAGGTAATGTTTCAAAAATTTAATAGGAATGGTGGAGTGTACATCTACGTGATTTGGATTCAAATGTGGCATTTATCTGGCTAATGATATTGATCATGCAGGGAGGGACATTCACAGTATCCAATTTGGGAGGTCCATTTGGAATAAAACAGTTCTGTGCTATCATCAATCCTCCACAGTCAGCAATTCTGGCTGTGGGTTCAGGTAAAGATTATTTTGCGCATCTCTTCGATGGATGTAATTAAGATTGTCATATAATGATATAAATTAAGATCACTCCAGATGTGAATGAAGATGACGCAACAAGATTTACATGTAGAGTGCCATGTGAGGTAAAAGTTTGTTGATCCCATTCACAATCTGTATGTACAGCTGAAAAGCGAGTCATCCCAGGAGCACTTCAAGATCAATTTGATGTGGGTTCATTCATGTCGGTTACACTTAGCTGTGACCACCGAGTGATTGATGGTAAGTGTATAGATGTTACAAACCAATTAAATGCTAAACTTGGGAATTGCACTGGAACAGAAAGAAATTTATAATACGGAAGATGTTTCCATTGTAGAAATATATTGGACGAAAGCAGAAGGAAGCAACAGTCTTCAGCTTTTTTGTGTTTTTTGTTTATTTGCTTCCAGTATGGTTCCCTTTGTATGATGCAAATTGTTGTTCATCATTTTTCAGTCTTCTATTTTTTGACAATTATTTGCTTTTTTCAGGTGCGATTGGTGCTGAATATCTGAAAGCATTTAAAGGATACATTGAGGATCCTTTGACGATGCTACTTTAAATGGGTGTTTAAGGCAGCTGGAAGTGCTTCTTTCATGTGTTGGAGCAATAAAGTTGGCATAGATTGTCCATTTTCACAGATGCAATGCAATTTTTCTCATATGTCTAAAGTATTTCCTTTATTTATGAGAGCCTTACAATCGAAGGAGGGATAGAGTTGCTTGAATAAGGCAGGTGAGCTTGAATAAATTCCTTGTGCAGTAGCGGTAGAACTAGTGGCTTTGCAGCTTCCTTGAGGATTGGTAAGGAACTTATTCATGATTTTTGTTGGGAGAGCCAATTGAACAGTAAGCAGAATGAGATTTTTTCATTTGCAAGTATGCATTGAATAGGCAAATGAGAAAGATTTTGGTAAACATTATTCAATTTTGAGCACTGATTTTGGTTCATCGTAATGTACCTAATTTTTTTTCGATCACATCTATTATCTATTTTGCAGATATAGATATTGACAAAAATAATGTCATGTTTTACTTTAATGTCTAACTGGTCATTTGTTTCACCATATAAATTTGCACAAGCAACACTATTATTACTAAATAGTCACTGAAAATGGAAAAGAGCTTATCCGACTGGTTTGCACAGTCAACTTACCTGAATAAAACCAAAGGGATTGCAAAACACAAAACTATGTTACCCTAATATTGAAATCTTTGGTGGTGACATGTCTTGGTTCACCCATGCTCTCCAAATAGAGAATATTGAATACTGACTCTAACATTGTGTAATTGTTAACCTAACATGCCAAATGATCATTACGATCAATTAACTGTATTTCCAGTTAGCCAACAAGTTAATCTCCTGTCAAAAAAAATTCTTATTCTTGTTATGTGCCTGGTTATACATTACCAGTCAGTACAAAAGAACTTTAAAACTCATGCAAGCAAGGTGATGCAAAATCTATGTAAGTTCTTCTATTCCTGTTACCATCTTTGTACTTTGAACTTTCTACACTCGTTGACTTTGTGATTTTAGTTTTTTTTAATGATTTAAGAACCAGATGCTTGAATTGAACTTACAGAAAACACTGTTGAGTAATGTGTTTGACATTGTAGTATGTACCATATTCTAGGATGGAATATATATGTTGTTGTGGTGTGCTACTAGTAACTACTACTAGGCATGGTGGTTCCTCTGCATTGCTGGATTAAGCTTAAGCTTCTTCTCCCAATAATCTATGAATGCTTCTATTCCCGTTGATCATTTGTGGTATTTGCATATTGTAGAGCTTAATGTCGATCAAGAATTTTGCAAGTCCTGGTAGAAGAATTCGTTAGATAACAAGAGTTGTCTTGCAGACGTTTTAAAATGCCATTTAGGATAGTATTTATATTCTTTCCCAACATAAGAATTTTCTTTGTAGAATATATATACTGCAGTTGCATTTTGATTGTTTTTCTAAATTTTTGACCCAAGGGATGAAAATGAAATGTTATTCCTTTTCTCTGTTTACATTGTTCATGCATTTCAAATAGCGAAATGAGATATTTTGAAGCCATTCTGTGATAGTTCTTTCACTGAACTATTACATAAAAAAGGGGCAAGTGTCCATAAATATAACGTCCAAAGGACATAATATTTGATAAGAATGAATTATATAATGATGATTGAAAGGTGTCAAGAAGACTCTTTATATAGTGCTCAAGGGACACATAAATGCAAGGGATGCAACCCTAGATCATAATGACTCTATAATTAATAATGTAATTTATGTTAATTATGAATTCCTACTCCATAGGATGGAAGTAGGGAAAAAGTGTGAGATCCAAGAACTAGTTGGTTTACCTGAGGGTGCAACCAAGGGTGTCTCTTTGGCAGGCCATTTTGATGCCAGGCATACCAAGACCCCTGTTCTTTCTTATGTAGTGGCACTCGAGAGCCTATTTTGGAAGTCACAAATGGCAAGTTAAAATCCTCTTTGAAAAGGAAGCTGTAGTGAAAATTCTTACTGATACAGTCAATGGACAACTGTTTGGAAAGGGAGAATGTAAGTCACTGAATTTCATTCGACACTGGCTCTATTTGAGATTGGAACGATCTGACCTGTATTGATTTGGTGGGGAGATTTTGTTCTCAAGTTCAAATATTAAAAAGAGTGTGGGTCCTTATTTCTTTAATAGGACAGGTTTTTTTATGAAATAATGGGATGTGGGTTTTAAACTGTGCCAAGCCAACTTCTTTCAATAGCACGAGCTTGGATTAGATTAGCTTTTCATTGGAGTGGTGGGAAGAGGATCTCTTTTGTTTTACAAGGGACATCGATTGCAAAATCTACAGTTTTTCAGTCAAGAAGAGGAAATTTTCTAAATAGCTGCCTACACAATAAATTCTATTGAGTTTGATTTAGAAAAATCATTTGCTATATGCCATTTAGATGCAAGATCTAGCGTGAATGGTATATGTGTGACTTTTGCTTGAAATGATAGTTGTAGAGCATATAACAAATAACAAATCCAATATAGATGAAACTGGGTGAACATAAATTTGGAGGGAAAGATTCTGTGTCATTGCATTGAATTTGTTTGAAAGTTTGATGTAACGTACATAACTATGAACATAATAACATCATCATCATAATAATATAGTTATTAACATAAGTCAAGAGGGCATGTACCTCTTCACTTCGTGACCAGTCAATGCTATAAGTAAACCGTCACGAGGGTGATTGTAACCATCATCTATTATTCATTTTATCAATAATTATCTATTCAAAAATATTTTGTTTATAGTCATATAACAACATAACTGTTACAGTGGCATATGAGCAAACCTATAGCAATTGTGGGTTAACTCGGTCTGTACAACAGTCACCTAAGGCTTTCGTACCATACTTGTTCCGCTGCCAACTCACAGTTGCCACCCATATATGCCCGTATGTTGGTCTGTACACATTCCAGACAATTTATCTGCTTCCAGCCGTCGTACAATCTGCTACTCCAGCTGCTGCACTATACCTCGATCTTGACCTCGAACTCTTACTCGAAGCTTTACCTCCACCTCGACCCTCGAACTATACATCGAACTCGACCCTTTGGCTTGAATAAAGGCTACTCAACTACGCTACTCGACCGGGCTTGGCTAATCAGATTAATT
>ML787478.1:591583-606092 GCA_009831015.1 Picea engelmannii | reverse complement strand
GAAACGATCCACAACGCACCTTAATGGTCGTCCATCCATGTCGTATGTATGCACATTCTGATGGCAATTCTGGGAGTATGGGCACATGCTATTGTGATGGAATGGGAGTATGTATGGGCATACCCGGTCTGTCAGAGATACCCACACGGTACATCAAGCAGGAGTCCCAATGATTGGGCTCCTGCATGGTGGATAGCCACAGCCCCAATAACCATTAGCATGCATAACTTCATAGGCTGGATCCGTACGCGATGGCATGCCTATGGCTGTGGATAACATCCGATGGTTCTCCAGGTGGACAAGACTTGGACGTCAAATCTTTCATGAATTATTGCCAAGGTCTACGGTCAAATCTCCATCCAATATCTGTCACAATTATGACTTAATTAAGTCACCACCAAACCTTGGGTCAACCAACTGCATTCACCGCACCCTTCGTCCATTTCAGCCTGCGTCCATCCAGCTTCACATACTGTTCAAGCCCGCGTCCATCCAGCTTCACATGCACAAGCTCGACATACACCACAACATACATAGCGATTTGCTAAGGTAAGCGACTGCTGTAACCCTTTTGACTCTGTTTATGAACGAGAGTTGGTTTGATAATTTCTGTTACAATTTAACTTAAACTATTTATAATTTCTGTTACAATTTAATTTAAATTGTTTGCGAATACGAGAAGATGGTTTTGGATAATTCTGAATTGCCATAGATGTAGAGGGGAGTGCTTCTATGAATTTCTCCTTATACCGGTATTGGCACGTCTAGTGGCCATATAATCGTGGCATGACCTTCAAATGTAGACCCATGGAATGATTAAATCTTCGCTTGTGGACTTTCGTATGACAGGCCCACTGGCGGTAGCATATCGGTGGCGGCCTCTAAAACTATCCTAACCTCACTATTCAAAAAAATGCCCAAATCCTGCAGAGTTTGTTACTCCCATAAAAAACTTGTCAGTTAACGATTTTAGTTAGTGTGTGTGGGTTACACTGTTTTGTAACTTGGACCGGAGGGAGGATAACAACGTTCTCCTTCCTTTCGGGGCTGACAGGCTGAGTCCGCAGCGGAACTCCAAACCGACCTAACGTCGATTGCTAAATCGAGGCCAGTGGGTTGTCACTGACATAATGAGGGTAACCCCGACGCTGCGTGCGGGAACAACCACCTTGCTTCCCTTTCCAACAATAAAGTCACCACAGTGCTGTCGTGAAGGGGAATTGTTCTAGTTGCCCACTCACTGCAGTTTTTCAAATGTTAAGATTTCTATCGACAGACAGATTGGGTATTTCATGGAGTTTGAGGCATGATTCACATATTTATTTAGAGTTAGCTCAAAGAAGAGATTGATAGCAGTTTTTCAAATGTTAAGATTTCTATCGACAGACAGATTGGGTATTTCATGGAGTTTGAGGCATGATTCACATATTTATTTAGAGTTAGCTCAAAGAAGAGATTGATTGCAGACAGAGCTCCATCATTTATTTATTGATTACAGACATAACTCCATTAGCTCAAAGAAGAGATTGATCGACTTCGTCGTTAACATTTTTTGTAATAGCATTTTGCATCTCTCTAATTATAATCTAATTATAATATGAATGCATCCCTTGTCTACAACATTTAAGACACAAATTTATAATTTAACTGTATTAAATGATTCTAAATTCAGCAGTCATAGTGACTCTACAAGCAATTAAAATAACAATGTTTGAAATAACAATGTTTGAGAAGATATTCTTTTATAATAATTATTATCATTTACTTTTTTTTCGTAAATCCCAAGTCATGAATATAAAATGATTTTGATCTCCGAGTTATATGTTTGAGAAGATATTTTTTATAATAATTATTATCATTTACCTTTTTTCGTAAATCCCATGTCAATGAAATAAATTTATTTTGATCTCCAAGTTATTATGTGGCAAACTTAACAAACTAACATCCATCCAAATTATAAGAAAAAAAAGGCATAACAAACCACAAAAAAGTTAAACTACAACAATTGAAAAAAAAAAAAACCAGGCGATTAGCTTAGTAGCTTGCCTCACTTGTTTAAGTGATTTCCTCCATAGAAGTGCTTTCATTGCTGGAGTAATTGGACTCACTTGTTTAAGTGATTTCCTCCATAGAAGTGCTTTCATTGCTGGAGTAATTGGACCGAGGTGGAATAAAACCCTAAAAGAACTCTAAAAAGGATCGTGTTATCATTGTTGGAGTAATTGGACTGTGGTGGAATAAAACCCTCTAAAAAGGATCATGTTATTATCACTGGAGTAATTGGACTGTGGTGGAATAAAACCCTCTAAAAAGGTTCGTGTTAATCTTTGAATCTAAACAATTACATAGATATCCTAGGGTTAGTTTGGAATGTTTTCTCTTTAAGTTCTAGTCCTAGATTGTTGTGGGTGTTATCTATCATGAGAAAAACTTGAAAATATTATAAGAAAACAGATTTTGGAAAAGAGAAATAGAAAGGAACTATGGAGTTGGGTGATGGAATTATTCCAAGGGACGAGAATCCCAATAACACTTGAAACCTAGAGTTGTTGGAAATATGCTCAATTGATGGTAGATTCAATGAAATATCCCACTACAATAGATAAATCCATTCAAATGGATTAATTGAGAGAAGGGAGATTTTTTGGGACAATTGAATCCTATGTATTTTATTAGATTACATATCCATTCTAGATTTTGCAAGAAATCAAAATTTTGGATAGCTCCAAATATTTCCCACTTCTAAATATATATCCTCAATTTCTTGATGCCCACATTTAAATATACATGCTTGATCCATTAATTCCCATGTTCGAATATATTTTTGATATTTCAAACCAGGCACACTAAATACACAGTTGTGTCAAATTGAGACTTTAATGATCCAACTTTTTAGGTTCTAGGTTAAAAAATACTTTATATGTAGAACCAACCTACCAAATATAGACATGGCCTTAAGCTTGATATTGCAAATCAATTTGTTTTGATGGCTACTCAATTTTGTATGCGAGCATGCTACCCTAATCATTGAGAAATTGTAGAAAATGAAGGGTTCACTACAAATAATCAATTTTCCAATCATGCATTCATATCTTTGGCATGTAGGCTTGCTGCACTAATCATTGAGAACATTTATATGATCCACTCCAGAGAAAATCAAAGGTTCAATATTGCAAATTGATCTATTTCATTCCATTATATTGTTGATCAAAGCTCCAAATTTTTCATCAATCGCATATAATATATAAGAAAGAACAAGAAATTCAAAATGTGGATCAAAGCTCCCAATTTTGTATTCATATCTATGGTGGTAGGAATTCCAGTCCTTTGTAAGCACGCAGGAGAATTCTACTTAGAAGTCTTGATGGTGGATGCCATTTCTGTGCCCAACGATTGTTCTATTGGCATCTATACCTTCAGTGCACCTTCCTCACAACTCCACTCTTGTCCACCCTCGATACTACTGCCTACAAGTAAGATCTTGACCAACAAATAAGGATCACGCCCAGTAGCTAACGTAGGTTCGAACAACCTTCTCGGAAGCTTGGCGCCCTGAATGAAGTCAATTGAGCTATGTTGAGAGTTCTTCCATATATATTATGTATATACACCCTCAACTTATATACATTCTCGACTTCAACGGTAGTTACCGAAGGCGAGACTCCGTTACTGCTTTCTTATTTGTCCATCCATTGTAATTTGGATAAACCTATATGTTTGACATTTATTCTCATTACACTCACATAATAACCTTCCCTTAGAGCCACAGATACACAACGGATAAATTCTTTTCCTGTTATGTATCAAAGAAAACAAAAGTTTGCATTAATTGAGATTCTGATAAAAAAATTTCATTCAGTTATGTATCAGGGTAGAAATCTCAATAGGATTAAAATAATATTTTAAACATATATGATTAAAAGGTGCACTTTTGTAACCCAAGATACTATAATACCCAAGAAACTATAATTTCAGTATATATGGGCGCTATCCATGCATATAGTCAAAGACAATCAGGACAATCATAAGCAATATCCAACCTGCTACTTAGCATTGAACACTGAGGCGGGTGTATTACAGGTTGTAGGATCTGAATTTATTTTAGATCCGACGATCTATAATCCATCGGCCGTGGCATTCAATGTTATGTACCATGTTAGTTATTTGCCTGTAACATTCAATGCTACGTTAGATATTTTCTGCCTTAAAGATACAATCATTGAGAAAAATAAAATGATATTGTTATCCCTCGAGATGTTCCGGGCTATAAATGGAACTATGCTGGGGCACCCCAAGGGATAAGACCCAGAATGGATCTTAGAGCCATTTTGATTTACAACAGAAATTATGCAAAAAAAAATTGGGAATATTTCTCTCTCTCTCTCTCTCTCTTATAGAACTATCGACCCTCAAACAATACCAGGACCAATACCAAGAAATTCAACGACAAGAGGCATATGCCCACAAGAGATTTAGATAATTCGATTTAAGTTTGAGAAGGGGCGAATTTAGAAGAAATACAAGATAGACATGTGAGACAACTTTAAGGTGAATCTCACAACCTATGGATAGAATAATGTGCTGAGCAATTAAGAATTCAACAGTTTTGGAAAATATATAAGATCATTAAAATATGCATCAAACAATGAACAATTTCATATGCTTAAATCCATGGAGGTACCCTATGGTTTAGAGTCTTTGCAATTTGGAAAATGCACGTAATCGAAAATGACGTCATGATGACATCAACATGAAAACGTGGACGCATGGAAACTTGAGATTGGTCCATGTAGGTGCTGAAGTGTCGTCCCAGGCTCGGAGTATGTATGGTTGAATCTATAATGGAAACCGAGAGAAATGGTGGGATCCCCTACCATAGATGGTGTTCTCTGACGGGATTGAAATACCCCTGGTTGTCCTATTAAGTCTCCTTTGGATTTCTAGGTGTCTAGATGGACTACCATGTTGACTCTAGGTGGCGCTGAATGAGCGGTCCTATAGGAAGTGAGTTGGCTGGTTTCCGATCTTGGCAAGATAAGAATACCATTGTCGTGACCCTAAGGGAGTGGTTTCCTTTTTTGTGTTTTACTATGCGACACCTTTTATTCTTTGACATGTAGCAGCCTAAAACCGTTGTCGTGCCCCAATACCGCATTAACTTCTGGATGCTCTTTCGATGCGACATTTGTCCTTCATTGTTGATCAAGCTCGCTTGCAACCGTTGGACGATCGGGCCCACACTTCCACCTGCGCTGGTTTTTTATGCCTTGGTTATATAACTGGAGATTGAAATTTCCTACCTCGAGCTGCTGCCTCAGGTCGATCAATTGATACAACTGTACATTAGGGTGGACTCCCAAACGCCCTTCTGGGTTCCTCGTTGTGCTAATGATATCCGAGAATGACATTCTTCCCATAGCGATGAATAGAACAAATTTTCTCTACATTTGGTGCCAGAATGGTTGATGATCTCTTCTTATGAAAGAAGACGACACAGGTGGATAATCATCTGCTATATTAGGCATTAGAGTAGTTGTATCAACAAAAACTAGATTATTTGTAGAATGGTTTAGCCACGACCTCCCTAATCTTTCTATAGAAACTTGACATGTGTCTTCTGAGACAACAAAGGGAGTGACATGAATAATACAATAGTACCTAAAGTATACCAGTGCCACTAATTCTATACAATTCTTCACAATACACCATCCTCAATAGTGACAGTCATCTCACTAAGTAGTCTTAGTAAAGTTTCATGTATAATGTCATCATGAGTAAAATGGAACGATGTAACTAGGCTTATGCCCGTGCGCATTAACATAAATTACAATAAGCTAAAAAAGAATCTAATAGTATGGTAGAATAGTGTGGGATATAGAGGTCCATGACATGGATGTCCTTGGATAAATATATAGAAATGGTAGTAAGACACTGTTTTGAAAATGAAATTCCTCATAAATTAATTCATTATTTTATTAACATATGTATTCATATATATACCTATTGGTTCACGCCCATATAATCTCATAATTTTGCCATTTGGTAAAGCTCCCCTCTACATCCTTGACTATTCCCCTCTCCTCACTTAAAATAGGCATCATCATTCTTGTTTTTTTACCTCAAGATTTGTTAATGCCTATCAACCCCTTTGCCCAAAGCATGCAAACTTTGCAAGTATTAATTAAAGAAATATGAATTATATGTTATAAATTGATTTACTTAAATTTCTTATTCTTCATATCAAATACAGTTTTTAGACATGCTTTATGATCTAGCTTAACATATATATTCCTAGTTTTACAATAATTAATGTAGTTTGTTTTAATTTTAATTTTAATTTTGTATGTGACATTTTTCTATTTGTTCATTAATGTATATTTACATAGACCTTGTTGGTTCATTAAAGTTGATGTACATATTATACCAATCTAGTTTTTCTTTGACTATTTATTTGTTCTGATAAATTGATTTGGTTCATTAAAGTTGATGTACATATTATACCAATCTAGTTTTTCTTTGACTATTTATTTGTTCTAATAAATTGATTTGATTTCTAACATTATTATATAGTTTTTCTCTGACTATTTATTTGTTCTAATAAATTGATTTGATTTCTAACATTATTATGCTATATATCCACTTACAAGTAATTTATAAAATGGAGGAATATAACCAAGAGTGGGATGTTATTACTATAGGTTCAAAATAAGTATTTTATTGTCTTGTTGGTGATTGTTGTGGGGTATTAACTCGTTCAAAACTAAGTGGATTAAATGACCATCGTGATAAGATGCATGGTCTCCCTCCAATTCCTCCACGTCCAAGAGGACGACAAAGAGATAAAAATGCCAAACGCCCTCCAAAATCAACATGCACAATTAAAATACAAAATAGTAAGATACAATATGATGTTGATGCAATGATACATCGTGCACGTCTCCAGGCCCATAGAAGATTTATCAATGAATAAATTCTTTTAGTAGTGAGTATTTGTTAACATATTTATTTTTAAATGCCTAAAATTTTGATTACATTTGAATAAATCCATTCAATAATTTCTTTGTGCAGTCTGTTGCTACAATTGATGATTTAAGTGATGCTTCAAAACAAAAAATTGAAGAAAAAATGCTCAAATGGGAGGAAAGTTTACCTTGTAGATGTAAGGATACTATGACACACATTGGTATTTCACTAAAAAGGTAGGAAGGGACAAGTATTTATGAGAATGTAGGGAATGAGGTACCATATGCACATAGTCCTATAGTAATCTTTGGAAAAAAGACTATTAACAATAATTACACAATTGAATACGTTATTCTCAATTTGAAAATAACAGAGAGTTATTTTCAAGAATTTTAATACTATATGTTGGTTATTTTAACTATAAAATGTATACTGATTTTACTTTGTTATTCATATAAATATTCTCATAGATATCTCCACATAGTTTGGTTGGTGAACATACGTTGTGCAATTCAGAAATCCAACAAAATTCATGTTCTCAACCATTGCATTCACCTGGGATTCATGGAGTTTTTGGGGAAGTAAGCTACTTTTCATTGCAACCTACTATAGAACAAAATTTTGATTTAATTTATTGTATATACTAGGATGACATGCCAATCAATAGATATTCATTTTTTTTATAATTATATGTAGTTACATTTTACATATTCTATATATATTGTGCAACTGTTATCCTTTGAACCATTACAAATGTTTCAATCCCCAGAACAAGATAAAAGACAAAAATATAACACATCAAAACAAAGTTTGCAACATGAAATAGTTCGTGAGCAGTCAACCCAACCATTACGATGTTCCCCTCGATTTCGAGGAAGTTCAAGAGAAGTAAGTCTTCTCTTTATGCTATCTCTTGTTAGAATATAATGGATGTGCTCGTTTAACCATAGACAATATAGCAATATTATCACCCTACCATGGGACGAAGCCACCCCCGAGCACCTTAACCTTGACAGAGAAATATTCGGGAAGAAAACCCTAGGCTTAATAGCCAAACAAAAGTGGCACACCTCTCTCCAAGGATAGTGCACCAAGAAAGAATAACAAAAGCTGATTAGAGAGTCCAACCCAGAAAATCGAAAATACAGATTGCAGAACTGCCGGCAGAAGTTGCTCCCAGGACTTGCGCACAAATTGGCCAACTGCAATGCGCACAAGTGTGCTTCTACAGTTCTGAGAAGTTTGGCTAAAACGAAGACTGGCCTCTTGTATTTATACTGCTTCTGCCAGACTGCCTGGGCTGACTTCTCATTCTGGGTGCTAATTCTTTAGTATATAATATTTCCTTTAGCCGACTTCTTCTCTTGGAGGCTAATAACCTAATACAAATCATTCTCTTGAGCCGACTTGTCTTCTAGGGTTCTTAACCAATTATTTAGGGTTTCTTCCTTCTTTCCAAAATATTCTATTCTTGCCAGGTTTACACCTGGAGGTGAATACCTCCCGCAACTACCATAATGTCAACACTCCCTCCTAGCTAGGGAGGTATTGAAGGTAATGGTCTTGAGCACAAACATACCATTTACCCAATAGCCTTATCATAGTCGTATAGACTATCTCATGACTAGATCATGAGCACCATCATCACTATCAATGTCATCAACTGCATCATCTCTCGAAACCATACTCCATCTAAGTAATCAGACATGATGATGGATAAGTCACTCACTTCAGAGAGTGATACAAGAACCATTCTTCTAATCCGGACATATGTCTTAGAAGAATAACTGTCCAGGACCATTTTCCTCCTGAAGAATGTCAGTCCACCAACACACAGACTATCCATCTAGCTAGTAATCATTTCCAACACTACTGATAGTCTTCATGGCAATCAAAACAATGCCATTCAATATAACACAACTATGTCTATACATAATAGTACACAACTACTATCTAGTGGTGCACAACCACACCAAATAGCACCCAGATACTTAATCAGTGACACATAGTCATAATCAGTGGAATACATTCACCACAGTGGCATATATCTATTGTCCAGAGACATACAGTCTCCATGGAAATCATATCATCTAACATCAATCTGCACAGAAAAACAATGTCATGATATAAATTGAATCATCTGGGCCATTCTTCCACTCACAATTATGAGACCTGGAAGAGCATCTTCCCTCAAAAGGTAAAACATCAATGATGAGCTATCTGGACTATTCTTCTCAAGTAAGGAAGAATAACTGTCCTGATTTCTGAGCGTGGACCATTCACCTATCTGGGCCATTCTTCCAGCACTAAACAAAGTGCAACATGGAGAGAATGAGTCTGCCCTAGGGAATGTCCCTGATTGCTGAACTTGGACCATTCCTCGGGCACTAAACAAAGTGCAACTTGGAGAGAATGAATCTTCCCTAGGGAATGGTTGTCTGAACCATTTCCTAAAGAAATGACCGTCCTGCACCAACCTCCAAAACATACCATTCTTCGAAACTGCTCACAACTGTGAGCTTCGAAAGAATGACTGTCCGACGAGGTAGACCAGTCTTATTGACCACTACTGTGAGTGATCGTCAAGAAGAGAGACTTTCCTAGACCATTCCCCCACACTGGCCATAAGGGGAATCGTTGTCTATGGTACATCAACAATCCATCAAACCATTTTCCGAACTGGAAAATGCCTGTTCGTCAAAAATCTCAAACCACTTTCTGAACTGGAAAGGAACTACTCATCCTGGACCATTTTTCAAATTGAAAAATGACTGTCCATAAATCAATAACACATTAGTGCTCCCTCCCAACCTGGGAGTAATCTCTTCCTTTTTCAATAAGGAAGTCGTCTCCACGAGCTCCAACTTGTTTTCTTGAGTACACAAGCTTTTTCATCTTGGAAAGAGGTTTTACCAAAATATCTTCTATCTGCTCATCTGTGGAGATATATTGGAGAACCAATTCTCTTTTCTAGACTTCATCACAAAGAATGTAATGATCGATGTCAATGTACTTTGGTATGTTTGGAACACTGGTTTTATCTTGAAGGCTTCATATAGATCTGATCATTACAATAATTCATGGTTGGATGACATCGTGGAAAGGGTCAAATTGGAACATATCCAAGTGGTACTTATTCTGTCATCATGAGAGCTTGTCATGGATTAGCAATCCATCATCCTCAACTTCTGAGTAACCATTCTGATCTCTATCATAGAAGGTTTTCACCACGCTTCTGCTGTGCATGAGAGGCTTTGCACCAAGTTTTTTGAATCCATACATGACCTTCTTCCATCTGCATACAAGGGTCTCTTTCTGGTATACCTCAAAGTCTTGAGGTTTCTCTACATATGCTCTTTGTTGAATTATTCTGGAGAAAAGTCTTTGCATTCATTTGATGTAGACTCTAACTCATGGACATTACGAACGATATAATGGCTCATGTAGAGGTATGTCTGGTTTACTGGAACAAAAATAATCATAGTCTTCTTCCTTCATCTAGGAGAACCTGTAGTTATGGATCTCATAATGCTTGCATTCATAAGTCTTCCATACATTGTTCTTCATCACAACTTTCATTTCCTCTATTTGATTTCTTTTAGTGAGTTCAGATTAGGCTGGTAGTCTTGTGATTCTTAATATAATGACTGGTTGTTCTGGCTTTTCTTTCTTTCTTGGAATCTTCATGTTCTTCCTCATGTTTCTCTTCAGCTCTTGGGTCCAAGGAGTTTTCTATAGATTCCATGCCCTGAAGTTTCCAACTGCTTCCTTTCATCATAGGATCATGGATGTGGATGGACAACCAGGGATATCTTAAGGCTTCTTTTCCGAAGAAGACTTCTTCTAAAGTCAAACTGAACACGTGTTGCTCTTGACGGTTGCTGCCATCAATGAGAGCATGGATAGATACTTCATAATCCTTGATGGATCATATTATTTAGGATTAGCTCCCTCCTAATCTTTGCTTCATGCATGAATGTATGCTCTTCTTTTGGGATTATATAATCGGCTCCCTCCATCTAGGAGAGTCCACGCTTCTGTCTGCATCCTTACTGCCTTCTGTAAAGTGTCACAAGTCTTTCTCTAATTTTCTTTTTGATTGTTGACTTCTTTCTATTTTTGCTTCTTCCATGTTTCTTCAAGTTTGATTCTGATTTCGGCTTATCTTGCAGCTGTTACTTATGTAATAACTTCCATAGGAATTGTTACCAGGGTTTTTTGATGCACTTTCATCCTTTCATGTGTATTGCATGACTTGTAGTCATTGTGATAACAATCCTTATCTTGTTGTTCTTCCATAGGTATAGTTTCTCTTTGAACATATTATCTTCTAAGGAATATATATGCAAGATATGTACATAAAAACAAGGTATGTACAAGAAACATGAAGAGTATTGTTACCTTGTTTTAGAAGAAGAAGTTTGTTTTGTCCTGCTTGGTCTTCTTTGAGGGTTCCCTTTCTTCGGCAACTGAAGCTTCGTGTGTTTCCTTCCTTTTCTTTAGCTCGAGACAATGATTCTTGTAGTGACCATATTTTCGACAGTTGAAGCATTGCATTTTTGGACATATCTTTTTCCTGATCTGACTTCTTCCTTAAGCCAAACTTCCTTTTATTCCTGAAATTCTTGAACCTTGTTGTGAAGGCTTGATCATAATATTTCTTTTGGGGTTTCTCTTTTGCACTAATCCTTGATTCTTCTTGTGCACAACAAGTCCAAATTTCTTCAAATGTGGGATACTCCTTCCTTGTGTTCATGCTTGCAGCAAATGCATCCCAAGTCTTCGAAAGACCATTGAGTACTACATTTACCAATTCCTTCTATGAAATGATCTCTTCAATGGCTTGTAGTTTATCTCTCAACTGATACATTCTCACAAAGTATGATGTTATGCTGTCATCATCATTCATTTTCATGTCATGTAGCTCATTCTTCACACTCATTACCTGCCCAATATTTCTGATTGAGAAGAGGTTTGCTAGGGAATCATACATCTTCTTAGATGATTCAAGATGGGAGATGTAGGGTATCAAGTGGTATTTTATAGAGTCCACTATGACACTCATGGCATTGATGTCATTATCTTTTAACTTCTCCATAACCACAATGTTCAGAGGTTCCTTCTCTTTTCCTTCTTCGAACTGTGGTTCCATGATCTTTCCTTTCACGATGTCCAACACTTTATTCTTGGAAAGGATGAGGTCAATCCTTGTCTTTCACACTCTGAAGTTAGAAGCCCCTTCTAACTTGTTTTCTAACTTCATAGAGTAAGTCATGGCTGCTTTGACTTGGTCAACCCTTGATTTTTGACCAAAAACTCAAACTTGACGTTTTAGCTTTCTGAGAGTACCAGGAGATGCGCTAGGCTAGGGCGCACTAGTTTATCCAGAAATTAGGTCAATATTTTCACTTAAGGTGCCTCAATGAGAGGGTTAGGGTTTCGTTGCTGCAACAGAAACTAGCTGCAACTGCAACTGGGCAAATCTTCCCAATCTATCTTCCAGTGGTTAGACTGTCCGAAGATAATGTGGGCCCATAACCTGTTAGAATATAATGGATGTGCTCATTTAACCATAGACAATATAGAAATATTGTCACCCAAACGTAGGCTGAAGCCACCCTCGAGCACCTTAACCTTGACAGAGAAAGATTCCGGAAGCAAACCCTAGGCTTAATAGCCAAACAAAGGTGGTGCACCTCTCTCCAAGGATAGTGCACCAAGCAAGAATAACAAAAGATGATCAGAGAGTCCAACCCAGAAAACTGAAAATTTAGATTGCAGAACTGTCGGCAGCAGCTGCTCGTAGGACTTGCGTACAAACTGGCCAACTACAGTGAAGTGTGCTTCTGCAGTTCTGAGAAGTCTGGCTAAAATGAAGACTGGCCTCCTGTATTTATACTGCTTCTGTCAGACTGCCTGGGCTGGCTTCTCATTCTGGGTGCTAATTCTTTAGTATATAATATTTCCTTTAGCCGACTTCTTCTCTTGGAGGCTAATAACCTAATACAAATCATTCTCTTGAGCCGACTTGTCTTCTAGGGTTCTTAACCAATTATTTAGGGTTTCTTCTTTCTTCCCAGAATATTCTATTCTCGTCAGGTTTACACGTGGAGATGAATACCTCCCGCAGCTACCATAATGTCAACATCTCTAACTACATAATATTAGGAGAGGTAAGTTATACGCTACACCCATGTCTTCATTATAACAATCTCAATTTCGATATTTATTAATAGTGTTGTAATTTTTACAGAAGACAAAAATATTAATGATTCCGCTATGGTTAAAAGGACAAGAATCACACCAAAAGACTTGAAAGCAAGTGGGTTCAAGTCTCACAAACAATACATAGAGCATATATGTTCAACTAGTATTGCTCTCACAAAACCCACTAAGTTTGCTACGTTGAAGTCTAAACCAAGTTAAAGTAACTTGGGCTATAAATTTAGAGATTTGATAAGTCTTTTGTATAAATAGGTGCTACTTACAAAGACATGAACATATTTAAGCCTACAAGGAATGGGTTTTTATATAATTTCAATAAATGAACTTTCTACTATTATGTTTTGAATTTCAATTTTTTTTTTCACTTAAAGCACAACAAAAAAAATTGTTTTATGGAAGTCACTTTTATTTAAATATACAAAGTATTGCAGTCTAGCCTCTTCAATATAGGGATGAGTTTCATTTTTTACACATTTATATTCCCTAATTTTTATATTCTAATTTCTATAAGAAATTAATATAGCGTTGTTGTTAATTGTGCAATATTATAATATAAAGAACTTATATTCTAAATATACATGTTTAAACATTATTTTTTCAAGATTATGGAAAAATCAATGACTAGAAATATAGCCTTTTCTTTGTGCACGTAATCCAATTTTAATTAAATTTTTTATAAAACATAATATAATAAAACAAATATTTCACATTTTTGTTGATACAAGAGGAGTTTCATAATTTTTCACGTACTTTATGTGCCCTCTTATAGATAGTCTAATTTCAAAAGGAAATTAATGTATCTTTGTTGATAATTGTGGAATATAATTGTTGTAGGCAAATCTGCCCGCGGACAAGTAGATCGACCTCTAAGGCTTGACCTTAACCCTAGACAGAAAAGTGCTTATCATGGACACTGAATTTCTTTCGAATCTATCTAAGCCTAATGCATGAGAAGGGAGAGTAACAGAGGTACCTCTTAACCGACGTTTGTCCCTGCACGCTCCGAGTTGCGCTCCAATATTTTGCTCCTCGCTGAGGTCTGTGGACAAAACAAGATACAACCACTTCCTACTCTATTGACATTAGCTTGAAAANAGATCTATCACTGAATGATAAGTTCATGTAACATCAGACACAAACTAGAAAGAAACAGGCCAAGCGTGTCATATTAATGAGAGTAACGACAACAGTACTTACAATCGTAGATGCGAATGCGACAGCTTCGTCAAGTCCTCTTCGTCTAACCCTTGCCTAAACGATCCACAACCTGGATGACAACAGCTTCAATGATTGCTCTCCTTCGGCTGACTGCAAGTTTCCT
>ML787478.1:577540-590120 GCA_009831015.1 Picea engelmannii | reverse complement strand
CGCTCCGAGATAGTGTAAGGGGGAGCGCTCCTCTCCAAAACTCAGTTTTTGAGGTGCTTTCATATGGCCAAAGGTTTGCAAGCTTGTTGACTCATTTCTCCTCTTCCAAATTAGATGTTTGAGGTGTTTCAAGTGTCCTTCTTATGTCGTTATGGGCACGACATAGGCATCATGCTTTCTTGCGACACTTGTGAGCAACATACGACACTTGCGACCTTGTGAGCAAAATGTGACACTTGCAACCTTGTAATGACGACACTTGCGACACTATCAAAGTGAGTAATTTTGGTGTGTAACAATAATAATGTAGATAATTTGTTTTCTAAGTATATTGGTTTAAACATAGATGCCTCGAGAATATGGAAAACCAAATGAATAGAAAAGTCGATTTTTGCTCTTCTTAATCAATGCAATACTTTGATTGCATGTTTTAAGTACAAGTTTTTTGGATAAGCATGTTTAAAATTTGTTGATAAAATCTTTATTATGGCATATATCCATTATACTTTACGAAGTGGCTTCCGTATATGCGCGCTTCCGTATATGTGCATATACAAACGATGCATATACGAACGACATATTCCATAAATGCGCATATACGGACGACGCATATACCGAAACCGACCACTTCCATAATGGTGTCTTTCATATATGCGTGCTTCCATAAATGTGCATTTATAGAATTGGTCAGCGTATATGCGCATATACAGAAGCGTGCATATACAAAAGACACATTTACAGAAGGTGGCTTCCGTATATGCGCATATACGAACGACAGATTCCATAAATGTGCACATACGGGTGATGCATATATGGAAGCTGACCACTTCCATAATGATGTCTTCTGTATATGCGTGCTTCCATAAATGCACATTTATGGACGTGGTTAGCGTATATGCACATATACATAAGTGTGCATATACAGAGGTTGACTTCCATAAATGTGCATTTACGGATGACAACTTCTGTATATGCGCATATATGGAAGCATGCATATACAAAAGACACATTTACAAAAGGTGGCTTCTGTATATGTGCACTTCCATATATGCACATATACGAAATCCACATATACGGACGACAGATTCCATAAATGCACACATACAGACGATGCATATACAGAAGCTGGCCACTTCCATAACGGTGTCTTCCGTATATCCGTGCTTCCATAAATGCGCATTTATGGACGTGGCCAACGTATATGCACATATACAGAAGCGTGCATATACGGAGGTCGACTTCCATAAATGTGAATTTACAGACGACAACTTCTATATATGCGCATATATGAAAGCACACATATACAAAAGACGCATTTATGGAAGGTGGCTTCCGTATATGCACGCTTCCGTGTATGCGCATATACATACGACTCATATACGGACAACGAATTCCATAAATGCGCATATACGGACGATGCATATATAGAAGCCGACCACTTCCATAATGATGTCTTCCGTATATGCGTGTTTCCATAAATGTGCATTTATGGAAGTGGTCAGCGTATATGCGCATATATGGAAGCATGCATATACGGAGGCTGACTTCCACAAATGTGCATTTACGGAAGACAACATCTGTATATGCGCATATATGGAAGCACGCATATACGAAAGACGCATTTACGGAAGGTGGCTTCCGTATATGCGCATATACGAACAACGCATATACAAACAACGGATTCCATAAATGTGCACATACGGACGACACATATACGGAAGCTGGCCACTTCCATAATGGTGTCTTCCGTATATGCGTGCTTCCATAAATGTGCATTTATGGACGTGGTCAACGTATATGCACATATATAGAAGCGTGCAGATACGAAAGCTGGATTCCATAAATGTGCATTTACGAACGACAACTTCTGTATATGCGCATATATGGAAGCACACATATACGAAAGACACATTTACGAAAGGTGACTTCCGTATATGCGCATATACAAACGACACATATACAGACGATGGATTCCATAAATGTGCACATACAGACGATGCATATACAGAAGCTGGACACTTCCATAATGGTGTCTTCCATATATGCGTGCTTCCATAAATGCACATTTATGGACGTGGTCAGCGTATATGCGCATATATAGAGGTCGACTTCCATAAATGTGCATTTAAGGACGACAACTTTTATATATGCGCATATATGGAAGCACACATATACGACATACGCATTTATGTAAGGTGGCTTCCGTATATGCGCACTTCCATATATGCACATATACAGATGACGCATATACGAATGACAGATTCCATAAATGCGCACATACGGATGATTGATTCCATAAATGTGCACATACGGACGACGCATATACAAAAGATGACCACTTCCATAACGATGTCTTTCGTATATGTGTGCTTCCATAAATGTGTATTTATGGACGTGGTCAATGTATATGCACATATATAGAAGCATGCATATACAGAGGCCGACTTCCATAAATGTGCATTTAAGGACGACAACTTCTGTATATGCGCATATATGGAAGCACACATATATGAAAGACACATTTACGGAAGGTGGCTTCCGTATATATGCGCTTCTGTGTATGCGCATATACATACGACACATATACGAACGACATATTCCATAAATGTGCATATACAGACGATGCATATACAAAATCTGAAACTTCCATAATGGTGTCTTCTGTATATGCATGCTTCCATAAATGCGCATTTATGGAAGTGGTCAACGTATATGCGCATATATCGTGCATATACAGAGGCTGATTTCCATAAATGTGCATTTATAGATGACAAATTTTGTATATGCGCATATATGGAAGCATGCATATACGAAAGACACATTTATGGAAGGTGGCTTCCGTATATGCGCGCTTCTGTATATGTGCATATACGGACGAAGGATTCCATAAATGCGCACATACGAAAGACACATATACGAAAGATGGCCACTTCCATACCGGTGTCTTTTGTATATGCGTGCTTCCATAAATGTGCATTTATGAACGTGGTCAGCGTATATGTGCATATACAGAAGCATGCATATACGGATTTGTTTTTCTCTACACTTTAAATTAACATTCCACCAACTCATAATGTTACCGATCTCATTCAAAGCATAATGTTCTATCTAATTTCACCTAACATAGATTCAGTTAATGATGTATCAATTTGAATTACACTAATGATTAGTGATTATGTTACTACAAGGATGTAAATTTGGTTGGTCAGTGGCTAAAAATTTGGATATAAAAATCTATAGGGTGCCCGATCAATGAGAGTAGGCATTGACCATTATCCCAATACATTTGCATCTCCATCTTCTTTGTCACCAAAACAAAACCTTGCTTTTGTTGTCATTGTTAATCATATGAATGAAGGACAAAATCAACCCCTGCTAAAAATGATTATTCAAGGTATAATAGTGATTGGCAAGTCATACCTTATATACTACATTTCACAATTTTTTTTTATCTCTATCCACTAATGGAAAGAGATCATTACTTCTACTTTCACCTACTACTATTAGTGCTTTCAACACATGTGTAAGAACAATTCACTCCACCCTATGAATTCCTATTAAAGGTTTCGAGCCTTTGCATGGTCAAGCAATTGGTATATTTCAAGAAGAAATGAAACATGTTAAATGCATTCTAATTGATGAAATGAGCTTCATAGGACCACACTTATTCATACATCTCGATTCACGCTAAGTACATGATGGTTTTCAATAACATGAGACATTGCAACATATAGAGAGCAACAACATAGTATGATGGAGACATAATGCATCGTTGACATGTAAGTAAAATATCAAAATTTTCAATTTTTTATATTTCATTTCACTTCCAATATTTCATTATTGACAATGCCACATATTGATATCCAAAATCAATATAGAATCATACTCTAATTTATGATTGAGTTCCACAACTATTACACCTTTTGCAAAACAATATAACGTATTTGTTATAATTGTCTTAAATAAAAATACAAGTGGCATATAATAATATCAGTGGTATATTATTCTAAAATGATCTTCTATATAATGTGAGAAGTTGAAAATAGTACCAGTGCATCACTTCAACTTTTCCCTATTCCATAAGTGTGTATCTTCCTGTCAAGAAACATTCACAAAATTAATTTGATAATGCTAGTAAATAAAAAAAGTTATATAAATATATAATATTTATTCTCATTGTTTCCCAAGTACTTAAAAGTTTTTCACCTGAGAGGAAATCTCACAAGTTTAAATTTGGAATTAACTGCATTGTTGATATCTTTGAACTTGTGTGTATGTTTGCATCATCGAAAAATAACTGAAGCCAACAACTTTGAAAATTTCCAGGTGTGGATCCCTTAGCTATAACAATAAAAAAATAATTTTTTTTACTATTGGATCAAAGATAATATTATATTGAATTTCATGTAAAACAAAACATAATTTCGAATTTTCATACCAATATCATGTGGAATTGAATGTTGCACTAAATCAGATGTATGCTCCACATTTCATTCTTTTTGAGAAGATAACTTAAATTTCTCAACCATGCTTTTCTTCTTTGCACGAACTCGCCCAACTCTTTGAAATTGTTGTTTATCCTTACCTAAATGTAACTGGCGGTGACATTCTAATTTTTTTTATTGAGAGGACTAAAAAAACTATGTCGTCTCTTCTTAATGATCTTGGATGGAGTTGCATTGAAAAAAAATTGATTGTCCTGTTGATTGTATTGTTGATGTGATTTGCTAACCAAATTCTTATATGCATATGCCCTCTCCAAAGTTGGAGGTATTATGGCTAACATTTCCCTCAACTCTTGATGAGTAGATGAAATCACATATATTCTTTTATCGACCTCAAGGGGGGCACTATTATCCACGTCATTAATGTTTGTTTCATTATGACAATTGATATTATGAGGAGAATTGAAGGGTGGTAGAAGCTCTGTTTCGATTTCCGGACTGAATACAAGTGTTTCATTTAAATCAACTAAAAATCTAGGCCTTTCTGTACTTGAAGTAGCGACATTTGACATTAGATTATCACCTGAAACATTGTTGTTTAATAGCATACCAAATTTTAATACATGCTTATAAACATTTTCGTTTAATGCTTAGGTGCAATCACAAAAGTGTAGATCTGACCCTTTATATATGACACTATACCAAGTATCATGAGTATCCATATTTTGGCTACGAACTCGATATTCATTGTTGCTTTTTGGATCAACAACAAAATCTTCATCAGGGATTTGATTTGCTCTACAGTTTGATGCATTCAGTTGTTCTAGGGATTTTCTAGGTCGTATAACACCAACTTATTTTAAACGTTGCATAATAATGTAATACAATTCAACATTTGTTAATAGCGCATGAATTAACCAGTCAACCCATCTATGATTTGCATTGTTTTTCTCATTTTAGTACCTTTTTTTATGTACCCATGATAAGATTCAATGACGTTATTTGTGTCTTGATTAGAGTGAGGAAAATTTCTGTAAGCTTTGCACACATATCTGGATTAAAAAACAAACATAGATATTAGTTGGAAAATAATAACCATAAATATGTCATTGTAGAATACAATCATGAATCTAGCTAAAAATACTTACATATTTTATTGTTGGCTAGCCAAGTGGTTTTAAAATACTCCAATAAATTTGTTTCTTCGTTGAAATCTTCAAAGATCCTTGCAACTTCATTTTGTACAGATGCATCGTCTTAACACGAGTGCATGATATGTCCTAAAGCATGAAAAATACAAATTTTGTTTTCCCTTCGTTTGACTTTATTACCGATGTTCTTCAACCATGCTCGATGAACATGCCATACACATAATAATATTGTGGAGTTGGTCAAAATCCTGAAATGATATAACATTAGAAGAGAATATATATAAACATTATTATTTCAATTTTTTCTAAGAAATAAACGTGCCACCTTAATGCCTCAATTTGAGCTACAACATTGTCTGTGATGAAAGATCGAACATGCCAATCTGAGCGTTCATTGCTTCCAACTCTAAATAGTGCTGACATCCATTTAAATATATCATCCATAGTATTGCGTGATGAAATCACCCAAGCTATTGGAACCCCATTGTGATGTTCATAAAAAATCATTAATGTGTAAAGTTGATACTACATTCAAAAGAAGACATACATATATTTATATTTAAAGTGAAAGCATGGAAATGATGATGAATACATGAATATGATTAATGATAAATATGTACTCACCCCATATTTATTTGTGCTAAATGTTGAATCCATTGATATAACATTGCTGTGTGAGTGTTTGACCATCATTGAACACATCCACTTTGTTTGTATGCCTATTATAAAAGGGATGTTTTGAACAAAATCTTGTTTTTGGTAGGAAAAAAAGCTCTCGGGAGAATCATTGTACCAACACTCCACACTTTTTGGATCACTTTCGTCCTTCACATATTCTAACCTTTTAATCTCATTGTAAATGTTTAAAATATCTTGTCTTGTCATTAAGGCATCTCGAGTTATCCCTGTGAACAATTCATCAGATTCATGTTGTACGTCTGATATGAACTTGTCCCATATCATCGTAGCATTAAAACCATTTTCAATCAAATGTGCGACACTAGCTCATATATCCATGGTCAAATGTGGTGCATAATTGAATGACTGGGGCCTACCAATTGCATCGGTCCCATGGAAGACAACATTATATTTATCAAGATGCCTACATGCAGTGTATGTTATAACAACATCATCTGGTCTGAGTTGAAGTTGTCGTACAATAAAATGACATTGACAACCAAATTTAATGCTTTGACATGGATTGCATTTTTTTTCCCAACATCTAGTGCATTCATGGTAATTTGTCGTGTGGGCGCCGGACCATATGCACACCAATAGCTATATATGAAAAATTACAAAAAAATAGATAAAACATTTATGCATGTTTGACATAGTAAACTGGAAATCAAAATTTATAAATTTATTGAAGAAAAATATGAAGACTCACATAACATACTCTATATACATTCCAAATTCAGTCTCTTTGATATCCTCCATTTTTTTACTTCGTCTAGTCCAAACATCAAATTGAGTATGTGCACTTTCTCTTGATTGCTCCCCATTTATGAAATCTACAAGTCTATAATACAAAATTATTGCAATTTGGTCCCCTCCAAACTTCCGTTCACGTCAAATCTTCAGCTGAAAACTCCATCATATCTTCTGGGTCTTGAACATCCAATTTAATAATTTCTTCCCACTTCTTCATTCTTGAATACCTATACAAATTTCATAAAAAAAATAATTTGATTTCAATAAATATTATAATATTGTCTAATGCATTTTTTAATAGAATGAAAGTCTAATTTATTCTAAACTAATTAAACAATATTTTGAATTTCTTAAATAAAACTAAAATTTATTCTTAAATTAAATTCTATAAATTATTTTAAATTTCTTAAACTTTAGTTATTTTTATTATTATTACAATATATTATTAAAATAGTAAATCAATAACATTTAAGAAAAAAACAACAAAAAAAAATACATTATTCAAAATTGAAAAAATTATAATAATAACTTAAGTGTATTATAAACATTATAAATTAAAGTACCATAAAAATAAATTAAAATAATAAAATAATATATTTGCTTTTAAAATAAATATTCAAGTCACAAATTCAATTATATTCACAAATTCAATTATATTTTATTTGTCTTGAATTTCTATCTCCATAATTCCTTCCACTTCTTTATTTATCAATATCTATACAAATTGCATAGAAAATAGCAATTTAGTTTCAATAAATATTATAACTTTATCTAATGCATATTTTTAAAGTATAAACATTTAATTTATTCAAAATTAATAAAATAATTTTTTTTGAATTTATTAAATACAAGAAAATAAAAATAATTCTTAAATTAAATTTATTTGAATTATTTTAAATTTCTTAAACTTTAATTACTTTTATTATTATTAAAATATATATTTAAAATAGTAAAATCAACCACATTCTAAAGCAAAATTACATTATTCAAATTTGAAAAATTATAACAATACTCTAAATTCTATTATAATAATTACTTTTATTATTAACATATATTATTAAAATAATAAAATCAACAACATTTTAATTTTTTATTATTATTAACATATATTATTAAAATAGTTAAATCAACAACATTCTAAAAAAAATTACATTATTCAAATTTAAAAAAATTATAACAATACTTTAAACTTTATTATAAATATTGTATTTAATAAAAATTCTAATAATATCTTAAAGTTTATCATAAACATTATAAATTTCATATTAAAATAAAATAAAATTACTTATTCAAATTTGAAAAAATATAACAATACTTTAAACTCTATTATAAATATTGTATTTAATAAAAATTCTATATAATAATCTTCTCCGCTCAACGATTTGACTAGTAAAGTCTACAAAGATATACATACTCTACCCCTTTCTGGATTTGAATTTGTGACTTTTTAAGAAAAAACACATGTTCTTAACCATTAGACTCACTCAAATTGTATCATAAACATTACAAATTTCATATAAAAATAATTTGATTTCAACAAATATTATAATGTTGTCTAATATATTTAGATTTAATTTATTCTAAAATAATCAAATAATATTTTAAATATATTAAATACAACAAACAATTATTCTTAAATTATTTTTTTATAAATTATTTTAAATTTCTTAAACTTAATTATTATTAATATATAATTAATATATATGATCAAAATAGTAAAATTAATTACATTAAAAAATACATTATTCAAATTATAATAATAACTTAAAAACTATTATAAACATCATAAATTAAAGTTTAAGTTTATGTTAGAAATAAATTAAAATAAATAACAAAAAATACTTGTTTTCTTTTCAATTTCCATCTAACTAATTACTCTTCATTTCTTATATCTAATTCCTTTCCACTTCTTCATTCATAAATATCTATCCAAATTGCATAGAAAAGTAATATACAAATTGTATAGAAAAGTAACTTAGTTTCAATAAATATTATAATGTTATTTAATGCATTTTTTTTGAGAAGAGTATAAAAAAATAATTTTATTCAAAACTAATTAAATAATATTTTTAAATTTGTTAAATTAAAAAAATTGTTTTTTTTGACAAGAAAAGAAGATTTGTATTAAAAAAACAGTGATATGATCACTGTAGGAACATCTACATAGTTCAGGCATGCATCATGTGCATAATATCCAATATTACATATATAGGTGGCATATAACAAAGCCCATAAATGCCTATTCAGACTAAGGTTTCAAAAATTAACTACTAAAACCAACAAACAAAGTTTCTTCAGTGCTAACAAAATCTGAGCAGGAGCTAGAAAAAGAACAAGAGCCAGTCATTCTGCTTGCTTCTCGGGAATTGGGGGATCAACACCCGACTAAACCTTCACCCCTGAATCGTGATGAGGGGTCATCCTGGCGACTTGCAACTCTAGCCTTTCCATCCTGACTTCTAAATCCGCTATACTGTCGCTAACCTCCTGCATAGACTGCGTGAGAGATTTCGAAGCTTCTTCCCTGGTTTGGTTGAGGTCTTCCTCCATTATGTCAAACCTTCTGCCACCTTCCCCGTCCAGCCAAAGCAAGAATCTTCTCTACGCGCTTAGCTTCCTTTTCAATTCGCGAATTTCCAATTCCAACAACGGGGGAGGATTGGAGGGAGCAACAGACTCAGAGATAGAAGCCATGAGGGGAGCTGATGATAATTCTGGCGGTGTTTGAAGAAAAAGAGACCATGCAACGGTATCCGATCTTTGTAGACTTCCACCTGAAGAAGAGGATGCTAAATTGCAGGGGGATTCGAGTACAACCCCAAGATTACTTCCAAAACTAGCGTGACAGTGCATATTTTAGAGGGGAAATATCGCACAAATGTCATGAGGGAGAGACATAGGCACAATACCGAGATGCATATTGGGCATAATGGAAACCTCATTTCGGAATACGTAGAGTGACAAAATATGGAGAGGGAAGTACCTTTTCACATGATAATCATTAATAGATGAGGTGATGCCACAAACCAATGAATGGTGAGGTGTGTGCTGCCTTCGGGCCCGATGACGTGACCACCTGTGAGCCACCCCCCTCAATCCGTTAAGGAATTGGTGAAAAGAGCGTGGTCCCATTGAGTGAGAGAAGTCCCTTGCCCAAGGGGGTGGCGGCTTTTGCTGCCTTATCCGCTTCCCCATTCAAGTGCAAAAGGACATGATAAAAATCGATCTTTCGGAAGGATTTAGTGAGTCTTTGGATTTTCTTGAGTATTTTCCAAAATTTCATTTGGCTTGGCGATGAATTAGTTACCAAGGCCTGAATTAGAAGCCGAGAGTCTCCTATCACCGTAATTTCATTAATGCCATGCTCCCGGGCTTGGTTGAGGCCTTGCCAGAGACCCAAATCTTCTGCCATGTTGTTGGTGTCTTCCCCTAGTTCCCAAGAAAAAACCCATTCTTGGACTTCAACGGGGCCATAGATCACTCCTCCCCCTCCCCTGTTAAATAAAAAAAATTGTTATTAAATTAATTTTTTAGATTATTTTAAATTTATAAAACTTTAATTATTTTTATTATTAACATTTATTATTAAAATAATAAATTCAACATTTTTTTTTTTAAAATTTACATTATTCCAATTTAATAAATCATAACAATACTTTAAAAGTTTATTATAAAAATTATACTAAATAAAATTATAATAATATCTTAAATTTATCATAAAAATTTAATAATGTCTTAATTTATCATAAATTTTATAATTTTAACAAATACTCTGAATTATATTAAAATGTTTTATTAAATCCTTATACATGCATCTAATTTATCATAAATAATATAATTTTAATAAATATTATGAATTATATTAAAATGTTTTATTAAATCCTTTATACATACATTTATAAAATCATGTATGAACATTAATAAATATCTATACAAATTGCATATAAAAGTAATATATAAATTGTATAGAAAAGTAACTTAGTTTCAATAAATATTATAATGTTATCTAATGCATTTTTTTATGATTTTTTTTTAGAAGAGTTTACAAAATTAATTAAATAATATTTTTAAATTTGTTAAATAGTTTTTTTTATTATTAAGTTAATTTTTTTGAATTATTTGAAATTTATAAAACTTTAATTATTTTTATTATTATTAACATTTATTATTAAAATAGTAAATTCAATAACATTTAATTTTTTTTTATATTATTCTAATTTAATAAATTATAACAATACTTAATAAAAATATAATAATATCTTAAAGCTATCATAACTATTATATTTAATAAAAATTGTAATAACATCTTAATTTATCATAAATAGTATAAATTTAATAAATACTATGAATTATATTAAAATGTTTTATTAAATCCTTATACATGTATCTATAAAATTGAATATAAATAAAATAATAGTACTTTTATAAAATTAAATGTAATGAGATATGATGATCAACCACATTGATTGATATTATGTGATGCCCTATTATTCCATTCGACCTACTACCATCATCTATGAGGTCCACTCTTGTGGATTGACTCGTGGCTTTCACTTTGAACAGAGGCATAAAGATATTTTTAGGGGACGTACTCGAGACATTGATATCTTTTATTTTGACTTGAACTATACACCGGAGATGCACACCCACTATCAATTGATGTGTTTCAATTTATATAAGTATCAGTGTGGGTACCTTGTCCTGGCTAGTATTGTTGGCAAATATTGACCAAGCAACGAATGTGTGTTGATGGTTGTTGTCATTGATGGCAACAGGAAGGAGAAGAGAGTCGGAGGTCAGCTCATCGGAAAATCGGAGTTTCCGTGGACATGAAACTCTTGTATATTGGAATCGCGATCCGCGATTTCCGATAGGAGGTTTGAACCGTCCATTTGCGAGAACACGTGGCAGGAGATCCGGACGAGTCGGTATTCGACGTTTCGGCGTTCTCGGTGACAAGAGGCTCACAACCGTGGGAATCGCGATATCCCGATACGTGATTTCTTGATGGAGGTAAGCACCTACTGGGGTCCAGGTGACAACGCAGAGGACAGGTGGCATCGGAGAATCGGGAATCGGAGTTTCATGAGTCCCGTGTTCAATTACAACAGAAACCCTGATTTCGCAATATGCGATATCACGATTCAATCTCAACTATTGAATCAAGAATGAGATCTAGACCATCTATTCGTGTGGACGCATGGCAGCCTAGAGGCCCCATCGGAGAATCGGGGATCGGGACTTTGAAATGTCCAGTTCACTCGACAACGAAAACCCCGAAATCGCGATTTGATCACAACCATTAAATTAAGCAGTGACCGGGACCATCCACGTGTAAAAAGGGGGCTTCATCAGAGAATCAGGAATCAGAGTTTCACGAGTCTCGTGAACAATGACAACGAAAACCCCGAAATCGCGATATGCGATTTCGCGATGTAATCGCAGCCGTTGAGCCAATATTGCATCTGAACCGTTGATTCAACCCACGAAAGCACACCACGTCAGCAAAGGGACACGTGGCACAACCAGGGAATGACAGGTGTCAGGCAGATT